>BQNB010004332.1:66511-98928 GCA_026074375.1 Tanacetum coccineum | reverse complement strand
TCCACATATATAAGTAAGTACGCAACCTGAGAACCCTGTCTATAGCTAAACAATGAGGAATCGCAGCGACTATGATAAAATCCAGCACGTGTGGCATAACCTGCAAAAGGGATCCCTCCGAATCACCGACAAGTAGCCGATGATCGGATGATAGCAATTTTTATTGATGGATCTTACCTAGAGCTCTGCTACCATGAAAGATAATAGAAATATATATTGATTGGATTGATTTCATGACATAATAAAACATGTCTATTTATAATAGAATATAGCTTTGAGAATAAGCTACTAAACCCTAGATCTAATGGACCTCAAGCCCACAATGGCTTGGGCTAATAATTTATGCATCTAACACTAAGTAGTTATAGTGATAAGTTACTACTGCTAGTACAAAGTTACTACTGCTCAAGGTTAAGACTGCTCAGAGATAAGTTAATACTGCTAAGGTTAATAAGTTAGTACTGTTTGGTGTTAGTACTGCTTATATGATATGTATTAGTTGTTTATAGAAAAGATTTTAGATACTTAGAAAAGTATTGTAAGCCGACTAGGGCTCTTTGGTGTATAAAAGGAGGTCATAGGGCATATAATTTGATATAGTTTTTCATATATTTTTTATATTCTTAGCTTCAAGGTCTTTGTAACCCTAATACTTTGAGAGTATTCGTATTATTATCATTAATAATATTGGAGCTTATTTGTTTTGAATTACTGTTTCATTGATAATTCTTCTTAATATTAAAGATTAGATTCCGCATAATCTTTAATACATTCAAACAAAGTTTCTACTATAGTTGTGTTAGATTTATCTAATATAACTAAACCTTAAACAAGCTTGAGGAATTCGATCTATTGAAGTGGGATCAACAAGTGGTATCAGAGCTTGTAAGAAGCTTTAAAAGAGAAGAACTTGTTTTTATACACAAGATCCTTTTTTAAAAGACATGGATCAAGATTCTGCACACATGGTGGCTGCATCCAAAGTTCCCATGCTCAAACCTAGTGAATTGTATGTTCATTGAATTACTGTTTCATTGATAATTCTTCTGAATATTAAAGATTAGATTCCGCATAATCTTTAATATATTCAAACAAAGTTTCTACTATAGCTGTGTTAGATTTATCTAATATAACTAAACCTTAAAAAAGCTTAAGGAATTCGATCTATTAAAGTGGTATCAACATTGTGAATCTTCATATGTGTGTGCTTGAGGTGGATGAGGATGGCAAGATCTTTAAGCTTGCTTGAATGAATCATCAAGTAGAAATATGCTTACAACAAATGAGAGTTATAAACATTATGATCAATGGTTAATTGTAGTTTTAAGGGTGTTAGAATGTTTGTTAAAAATGAGAGAATACCTGATCTAAATGTGTGAAAAAAAATTTGTTTTTGGAGTGTGAAAATAAGCCAATATTTATTGGCAAAAAACTGCTAGACACTCCTCAACGGTTTCCTGATTGATAAGAAAACCGTTCGTATTTAAGGGAATTGTTTGTATCTTTAAAGGAACCGTCCGTGTCTGATAGTTCATTTTTTTTGTATTTTGTGGTTGCTTGCAAATCTTAACTAAATCGTCCATAATCCACAATATTCCTCTTCTAAAAGTGTAATTCAAATTTAAAATTCAAATATACATTTTATTAAAACATATTTTACTTCCTTTAAAAAAAACATATTTTATTTATACAAAATTTAATTTGTAATTTATCTTTTGTACACATTAAAATGTAATGTGTAAGAAAAATATTTCTTTGATTGTAAGTCAAGTTTTATGGTAACTTTATTTTTTCCTAAAATGATTTATGTCAAGTGGAAACTTATGTCTAAATAAAAATGTTTACGTTAACTTTTACGTAGTGACACCAAAATATTATTTAGACATTTCTATAGTTTGTTAAATGGTTTGATCATAATGCAACATAAAAAACATATTCAAACCTGTGTTGAAGCATACTTGAGACGTCGATAGAAGTTGATGAATGTGTGCTTTGATGATTCGTAGTTACGAGTAACTTGCGCACTTTACGTTATGTATTACAAGTTACATGTTTGTCATCACCAAAACACAAAGAGTCTGTATAAATTAAATATCGTAATAGTTGTACTAACAATCTCCCCCTTTTTGATGATGACAAAATATGTAAACTGTAGCTCATAGTAAAATGTAAAAGTTATTCGTTTACACTCCTTCTCCCCATCTTTTCGAAACAAAAAGGTGGGCACTCCTAGTGTTCTATACCAATAGGCAAGATCTCTACAAATCTTCGTTCTCCTCATTTCTACAACCCCTAACTTTGTAAAAAGGCGAGCTTGCATCATCCCTATTGAATTCTTGCTCTTATCATCCTAGTATATTCCCAACATGCCGTTGAGCTCCCCCTAGCTCATTGCACCCATATGATAAATGCATCCCCTTGTTTATTGAACTTCGTTGCTAGTGAATCCATGAATCAAATTTCTTACAAATTCTTATCCTACATTAAGGGTTAGTTTCGTGCAACATAACATAATAATAATAATAATAATAATAATAATAATAATAATAATAATAATAATAAGAGTATTATCATATGGATGAAAGACATATAGCAAAAGACATCCTAAGATTCAAATAAACAATAAATAAATAGTATAAGCGATGATATATATATATATGAAGAAGATACATATAGCAAGATGTTATCGGGGATTAAGATATGCTAGTCTTACGTATGAATGCTATAAATAGTGACAATTTCAAAGAAAAATAACAAGATGAGATAAATAACAATAAAGAATTATTGTTGTTAAAAAATGATTAAGGATTAAAACTCGATCGACACCCTTTGGTTTAATTGTTCAATCAATCACACCAACTTTAATAAATGAGAACGAAATTCATTTATTAAATAACACATCAGTATTATGAGAACGACTTCTTTAAGATGTTATTTAGACAAGGAGTACTACCGTATTTTGAACGACATGTTCCTTTATGATATCATTATATACCAAAGATGATGATTTGAATTCGGATAGAATTCTGTCAAGGGTTATATTGAGAGATTCCTAAATCCTCAAGGATTATTTGTTAAGCATTATGTGTGCTTTTTCATGTTTAAGGTGTTCTAGGAAAAACATCATTGTAAGACTTTAGGTCGAACTAAATGTTAACGATAAGGATGATTGTTTAAAATACATACTCAAAACGTATTCTTAGAAGAAAAGTTTTTATGTCATTTAAAAGTAGACACATGTCATTGATATCATGATGAGATATGCCAAAATATATACTCGACATGAGTTATATTACGAGAAAAAAAATAAGATAAAAATGAAAACGATATGCTCCTGGATGTGATTGAAAAAGATTCCATATAATTGAAAAATAGGAAAGAATGAGCGGAAATAAAGAGGGGAGGTGTTGAGTTAAGGTTGATGAAGACGGTTTAGATTAATATATCATATACACTAACAATGATATGCAAGGCGCCAAGGCATATAAAAAATATGTGCATGTGATCCTAATGTGATAAGTGCATTATCGTAATTGTGAAAGGATGATAAATTTTATGATCCTAGTTTTGTTAGTTGTCAATGTTGACGAATAAGGTGGTGGTGTGTTATCAAGAGGCGGTGGATGTGCGAAGCGAGGTGGTAGTTCTTCCATGGTGGTTTCGTGTTAGAGATCATTTGACGGGTGAAGGGTTTTGTTGAGTAGTGATAGATCATAAGTATAATGGTTGTTGGGATTGAAGTTTCTTAAACTAGTTTTCACTTTAAAGAGTGAAGAATAGTTATGAGGTTTGAGTGTATGGTAGAAGTGTTTCTTGCGAGGTTTCAGTATGATTGATATATGAGTTAAAGGTTGCAAAAACTAATCATCACCATCAAGATTGAAGTCTACTTATAGGATTTATATATGATCGATATACGAATTGAAGGTTCTTTAGCTATCTTTCGCTATCAAGAGTGTAGCTATAGGGTTCATGTGAAATTGTTGATGTGTTTCTTGTATGATTGGTTTGTGTAAGGGTTAAGATGTTTTAAACTAATTGTCACTAGCAATAGTGAGGTATAGTTGTAAGATTTTCTTTTGAGTGATGGTTGAAGACATTCTTATAAGGTTGATGTAAGGGTTTATGGTTCTAATGACAAGGATAAAAATCATAAGAATTGGTGAAATATTAAATAAATTTTTCATAAGACATATGAATTTTCATAGTGGAAAATGATGTGTTCTTTTCTTGAGGTAGGTATTGATGCTAAATAGTGATGTTGGGGTAAGAGACTAGAACCAATTGCATTCTTATGAACGAGGTGTGTTTGTGTTTTGGAATAAGAAGTGAGTGTTCTTTTGAGTTGGTTCCTAGTGAACACGATTCACATTTGTGAGTTCTTGACAATGTTTAGTAAAGGAATATATGTGTACGAGTGTGTTTTCCCTCCCCTTAACCAGTGGCCATCCGGACATAAAGTGTGGAATATTAAAAATAAATAAAGAAAAACAAACGTTGATGGAAGCGATAGGCTTAGTAATGTCAAAACGAATGGTGATTAACATACAACAAACTTCATCCATGAAGTCATATATCTCTTCTTGAGCAATGAGAATATTCATAGAACAATCACATGATGAGGCATGAGGTTATCTTATAGGTGATAGATAATAAGATGGAGATGAATGTATGCCATCTATATGGTGGTAGAGGCGAGATTGAGGGAATGAATCACGTAAATGAAAAAGATAATGATCGAAATGATGTGAACGAAAACCCTTAGAGATTAAGATAATTATCTAAGTGAACTCGATGAATTCTAGTGACATGAGGTAATAACCTACATGCAAATGATATTAAGTCATTTAAGTGTACTAATCATAATAAACAAAGATATTAATGTATAAGACTATGTGATGCCTTTATGTTCATCGAGATAGGCAAACCTAATTCATTATGCATCAAAATGCTAGAGTATAGGTGCACGATTAACACGTAAATCATGTAAAAAGACGCTTAAGAAACATGATTACTTTAAATGCAAACATTATACAAAACATGTTAACATTTAGCATTTAAGTGCATATAATATTTAGATAAACTAAGAAATATTATAAAACTACTAGACAAAGACATAACCTTTATAATAAACATGCATTCAATAATTAAGCAAATAATCATTGAGCATAAAGATAACCATGAAGACATATAATCATATCACACATGAACATGTTATCATTTTGAAACTTCAAAACACATATGTGAGATGCAAGAAATCTAGGTACACTCTATAGAATCCTAATTACTACTTGTTTAATAAGTAATCCTAATGAAAGACAATTTTTGTCAGTGTAAACTAACTTTAGGCACATTTAGGAAGAGCCATTTAATCAAGTTAGAGAAAGAATATGAGACTATTATTAGTGGTGCTTAATTCAGGCTAAACACGACCATGTTTACTGGTTATACCACCAACCCAACTTCTCTCTTGGAAGCAATACAACTGTTAGGTTAAAATGAATTTCTAGTGCAATAGGGTATTCAGTAGTCATTCTCATGTTAGAAAAAAATTGAATTCCTAAATTTTCCTATCGAAGTGTAGCAAAGATGAAATTTTCTTAGTTCACTGATACTTGGCCTAATATGACTCAACTAACCATGTTCTAATGCTGGTAGATCTAGATGATATATTTTACACATAATCCTAATAGAGATGTGTTGAATGCTAGAAAATGTTGTCGTTGTATCTTCTTGTAAACAAAGTAGGATCAACAATAGCTTAGGTGAAGTGATTTTCAATAAGGAAGCATGATATTTTTTCATACCATGCCCTAGGAGCTTGCTTGAGACTGTAGAGGGCCTTCTTGAGCTTGTAGACATGATCAAGATGCTCGAGGTCAATGAAACCTTCCGGTTGGCTCACGTTCAGTTCCTCTTTGCTTGGTCCATTGAGGAATGTTGTCTTTACATCTATCTGGTAGACGATGAAGGACATGTGTGCATCGTATTCCAAGAATATTCTAACCACCTTAATCCTAGCAACTAGAGCGAATGAGTCTTTAAAATCAATGCCTTCCTCTTCTCTATACCCCTTTACTACTAGACGAGCTTCGTTTATAATCTCTATGTTTTCTTCATCAAGTTTGTTTTTCCATTGCCACTTTAAACCAATAATGGTCTTGCCTTCGGGTTTATCAACTAACTCCTAGACTTTGAGGCATTCAAACTGATGAATTTCTTGCATTGTTTCAATTTAGCTGTGATCTGCCATTGCATTCTTAATAGTTTTTTGGTTCAGTTGTAGTCATAGTGAGTGCATAAACACATATTTTAAGATTAGTGGAAAACTCATATCTCACCATAACTAACTTACAAGGATCACCGAGACTTGTTATAATGGATGAGATTTTGTCAATTTATAAGTTGAAGGATAACTTTGATAAAATACGTGCATGTTGGAAGGATCGACAAATCTAGAAGACTATTCAATCGATTCCGTCAACGGTGTGCTGAACGGATTGAAAAAGACATTGTCTTCCAACAAAGCAACATTATCATTTTCTACTACATTATCTTGTTGTTCTTGTGGTTGCTTGTCAAATTTCTATGAAGTACTTACGACATTGTGAGGTTTAGAAGATGATTTTGTTGGTATAGATGCTTCAACTTCAACCATTGTAGATGCATTTGGAGTGATCAAAGTTTGAAGTAGAGAAGCAGCGAGAGCAATTGTTTGTGCAACGTTTATTTGTTCACCTAGATAGTCATCATACCATTATCTCGAATAGATTATCCAAGTCAATTTTAGATAGTTTTTGAGGTGTAATTGTTGATGATGCCTGATTAAGTGCGTGTTCGGAACTGATATGTCCAGAAGTATGACGTTTAAGTGCGGGTTCTAGACTAAGTTGTTCAGAAGCTATTCGTTGAAGAGTGAGGTCTAATCTGCGTGTTTAAACACCATTGCTAAGAGTTCATGGAATTTGATGGTCATTGTCTCCATAACTTTCTTTGTCCTTTGATTGTAAACTTGATGTTAGATATAAGAAAAAGACTCGGTCACCCCATGTATTTTACAGCTTAAAGTAGCTCGCAATTAATAGTTAATAGTATGACATTCGGTAATGGGCCGGTTATAAACCCAAACATGTAAGCCCATTACATAGGCCATGAGCTAGTTTTTGTGCACACTATATAAGCCTCTTCTATCTCATGGAAGAGGTGGTTAGTCATTTCAATAAACAAGCATTCCATTTTCTCTCACTAGAACTTTCTCTCTAGTATTTCTCTCTCTAGAAATTGGCTCAACCCATAATCTTCCATTGTGTTATGATATCCAATATCCTACAATTGGTATCAGAGCTCATGGGATTATTAGATCGTGTGCATGTGCGTTTTGTTGCTTGGTTTAGATCAATATTTGTACTTTTCTAAGTTCTTGGCTCGTTCTTTAATTTTTCCTATATTTTAATGTTTGTAATGTTAAAGTTTAGGTATTTCTAGTTTTTATAGTCTTCTAGTACTTAGTTGCACAAAAGAATCCAAGCAAAAATGTTTAAAAGGGTGATTTTTAAGTGTTTTAAAGTGAAAAGGTACGTTTTTCTTCGCAGCGGTTTGGTATTCTGTTATTTCTTTATCGTAACGGTTTGGCAGAGCAAGTACTATTCTGGTGGTTTATCAGTTCGTACTGTGTTAGCGGTTTGTCCTATTAACACATAAGTTTGTTTTATTTGATAGCGGTTTGGGACAGCGGTTTATCATTTAGTAGGCAGCGGTTTACTAATAGAGGTTTACAAGTTTCGAAGATTATTTTTCTCTAGGCGATTTATGAAACAAACCTCTGCCAATTCAATTTCTTGGTGGTGGTTTGGTCTTTACTCTTCATAGCGGTTTGTTAATTAGTACTCGATTTACTCATAGCGGTTTTACTAAGTAGTGGGTTACCATAGCGGTTTGTTCACAGGTTTTGAAGATTTATAACTCACAGCGGTTTACTAAACGAACCTCTGCCGGTTTGATTTCTCAGCAGCGGTTTGTCTGTGATTTCTTCATAGCGGTTTGATAGTAGCAGTTTGGGTTAATTTTTTCTTCTTAACAACGGTTTGTCTCGGAAGCGGTTTGACCCTCTTGGCAGCGGTTTGACCCTCTTGGCAGCGGTTTGAGACACTGTTTGGATACTTGGACAATTTTAACTTTCCAACTTAAAACTTAACAAACCAAAACAACAAAACACTTAATTTAACTTCACCACAATTAACTTACACTCACTAATCATTGAACGATCAACTCATATCATTTCACAATCATTTAAAATGGCAAATATTTTAGAAGATATCCAAAGTGCCGGGTCCGATACCCGCCCACCTATGCTTGACAAGTCTGATTTTGCGCCATGGCAACAATGTATTCGTTTGTATTGCATGGGAAAAGATAATAAGGAGAATATTATTAAGTCAATTGATGAAGGACCATTAAAGATGGGAAAGTTTAGGGAAACACTTGCTGAAGGGGCTGAAGGGGCTGAAGGTGCACTTCATCTAGGACCATAACATGATAGAGTCGTTGCAGATCTCACACTAGAAGAAAATGATAGGTATAAAGCTAACATTCATGCAACGAATATCCTACTTCAAGGTTTACTAAAAGACATCTACACACTCATCAACCATTACACTGATGCCAAGGGCATAATGTGAAGATGCTCTTGGAAGGTTCTGAGTTAACAAAAGATGATCATGAATCTCAACTATACGATGAATTTGAACACTTCCGTCAAAACAAAGGAGAAACCATTCACGAATACTATATCAGGTTCACTAAGCTCATTAATGACATGAGAAACATCAAGATGACCATACCCAAGATGAAGTTTAACTCAAAGTTTGTAAACAACGTATTGCCTGAATGGGGTAGATTCGTGACTGCAGTGAAACTAAATAGAGGATTAAAGGAATCTAACTATGATTAGATGTATGCTTACTTAAAGCAAAACAAGGCACATTCTAATGAGAACAAGATGATGTTTGAAAAGTTCACTCAACATTCTATTAATCCTCTCGCCTTGATGTCTAATGTTTCACTTCTATAGTACCCTCCACAATCATCAGCTAGTCCACAATCTACATATGTTCCACCAGTTTCCTATCAACCATAATTTTCGGATAACACACAACTTGATTAAGGACTTACCCCAATTGACAACTTGATTGAGAACTTAAGCAACACACTTTCCCTTTGTTATCCCACTAATTTAATCCATTACACAACAATAATCTTTACCAATATGCTAGAAAATAATAAGAAAACTTAGAGAGAGAAAGTAGAGAGAGAAACAAGAAAGGAAGATTAGATTAGAGAGTTGGTGGATTACAAGTGATAGGAATGTAACCAACATCCTTCACCAAGTGTGGTGAAGGGATATTTATACCCATGCCTTGCTAGCTTGGCACTTGGACTTTCTAAACGGGTCGGGCTTGGTTTAACTTGGGCTTTGAGCCCGAAATACGAAGAATATTAGATTACAATCTAAGACCATTGAACCCGACTAGCCTATTACAATACAAGACCTAGTTTGACTTTCTAAGACCGATAACATTCTTGTTTGACTTAATATAATTAAGGCTAACAATCTCCCCCAATGTTGAGGTCTCTTTCTTCAAACTCCTCTGTACCACCGATGACATTGAAGATATGACGTTTGACGTTTATGCTTTGCCTTGTTATGGTCTTGTCTTGTTTGTAATGGCTTTGTTCATCCATGCTTTGTGATCTTGATTTTGAGCCTTTATCTTTTGACTTTGAATTCTTAAGATCGTTATCTTGCATCATCTCCTTGACTTGAATCATCTTGATTTGACTTCCTTGATCAACTTGTGCTCTTGACCAACATGCTCATACTTGTTACATTCTTGTTTGACATATGTGATTATAAGTCTAACAATCTCCCCAATTGATGATTCTTTATTTGACTTTGAGGCTCTTTGATGGTGGGGAAGATTAGAATCAACTATCTTGACGTTGAATGATTGACTTTGAAAGCTTGAGTATGAGCATGTGGTTTATGAATCCGACTTCGCTGGAATGAGGCTGCAACACCGTCGTCTTTCGGTTGCATTAACCTCCGGTTTCCCGTTTTATAGTATAAATAATATACCTGTGATCAGGTAGATTCAAAGAATCTCCTTGACAGGGTTTCCAGCTCAAAGCGTAGGATCTTCTAACACAGATGTATTAGATTCACCATGCTTGCTAGTTCTCATTACCGGAACGTCTCAAAGCAGACAACACGGTAAGAGTGAATCAGATAGTTACTATCTTTCTGATTAAGTCGTCAATTCATTTACTGGACCAAAATTGATATCCAGTTATCACAAGCTTGATTCATATAGAATCTTGCAAGTCACCTACCAAGAGCTTGTTTGATGTTGGCTCAAGCAGGATTTCCATCTTCACTGTGAATACTTAAGTATCACTCAGATGTTCTGGCAAGATCTCAAGGATAATGCGTAGGACTCTTTGTTACAGCCTGTGAACTTTGTGGTGTTCAACAAGTGTATTTTGACATTGTGTCCTAATGAGATTTATAATTTGATCTCTTCTGGCTCTAGACTCGATTTGTGCACTTTTGGTTTTAGTAATCGGAGGCTGGAGCAGACTTGCACTATTCAATATCAACAATCTCGGTTGTGAGATGTCAATAGATAAGTGTGATCTCCGTGACAAGTGAGGACAAGTTTCCTTTTGTGTGAAACCCGAATGGCGGGAAGGGTTGTGCCATTGCATTCACTGGGTCCATGACGATTTTTTCAATATCAACCAAGCATCATTGTGATTTTGATAGATTATGTATTGACCCGGTTTCTGTCCCTAAGGTGGATAAGGAGGGATTTTTTTCTTTTCACCATTTTATCCATAAATTTATTTTTCATTTCTGCGACCCCGTCAATTGGCTACCAAGACGTCATTACTACACACCTTGTAGTGATTTTTTTTCCTAGATTGTTAGCTCATTCTTAGTTGGCATTTTCCTTTTTATTCCCATTATCTCCAATCATACCTAAGGACTGCTATTCTAAACTATGGATAGTATCCTTGGGTAGATCCTCGGTTCTGGTTGGATCGTAGAGGATTTATACCTAACCTAACCCCTTATGACTTCAGAAACGTCGTGAAATTATAGGTTGTTGGTATAAAATCGGAACCAAAAAACATTTTCTGACATTGATATTATCAAGTACTCCCCCTAACACTTGTGCTCCGAGATTCGAAATTGTTTAGCACATGAAAGGAAGGAGTTGCACTTAGAGTCTTAAAGGATCACAATTCGTCTGTAACATATTTTAATCCAATTTCTCCCTTGGTTGTTTGAATAATAAAACACTTCGTATTTGATAAGACCATGGATTAAATTTTGACTATGAAAAAAACCATGGCGAGAAAAATTATACCACGACTATTGCATGAATGCAGGAAGGACTTCCGATAGCTCCCCTTCAACAGTATATGTTGGGTACCACTATTTTATTAAAACGTGACATTGGAATGAAAATTATTATGACACACAAAATGTTGAAAGGCGGAGTGAGAATGCCTTAGTGAATAATGTTTAGTTAATAATTGACATTAGGTAAGTTTCCACATTTTATTATCACAGAAAAGTGTTTGGTACATAAAATTAACATTTATTGAGATGTACCCAAACACATTTTGAAAGGCTTTGTTTTAAAAAGTCCCCCTCAGTAAAATTATTCGAGGAAGGGAGTGTTGAAACACAATTTTAACAAATACCAATTTTTATAGAAAAATACCACAAATTTAATTGTAGAGACAATTTTGACATTGAAGTTTCCCTTTTTTGAAAAAATTGTGGTCAACGATTTAAAAAATGATAGAAGACTTCTCTTCTATTTGAGTGTAAGCGCACTGAGGCGTTACATTCCCTGTTACATTCGAGGACCGAAGTATGCACTAAAATGTACATAAGAGTCATGAGATAATTTTGGAATAATGAATGTTTTTGAAAGCATTTGAAATCTCCTCGGTTCGAAAACCTTCATTAACAACGCCGTTGTCGTTGTTAATCAACTTTCTAGGTGTCGATAGATTGTTATCGATTTCTCAAGGAGACATGTTCGAGAAGATTAGTTTTTTGGTAGTTTTGAAATTTTTCGATTTTATATTTTGTTTTTCTAGGTTTTATATTTTTCTATTTTCTTTTTGTTGTTATATTTTGTATTTTCTTTTCAAATATTTTATAATATCCAAAAATAAAGAGAGAATTAAGAAATATTTTACAATTGATGTTTGATGGTAGATCAAGCAGATTCAGTTGGCAGAAACTCCAGTTATCTGGAGTGTCAAATATCTAACTACCGAGTCGGTCTTGACAAGATATTAAACTCTATGTTTCAGATTTAATGCTTTGTAAGAGTCAGCTGTAACTGGTATTCAGTTGACAAAGAATAATTAAACAATTACCTCTTTTCACACTGTTTCTCTTTCTGATATGTTGATATCTGACTCATCGATGTGTTAGGGATGAGAATGCTAGACTCGATTGCATCGAGATGGCTATGGTGCCTTTGAGTCAACAATACATATGGTATGTTTATCAAGTGGAAAAGCCATATCTGTGAGGCTGAGTTCTCAGACCCATAGGAATTGTGCGCAGGCAGCAGATAAAGACCACAGATCGGCTTCTTGCTAAGACTATTAGGTGCAATTCATGCTTTTTGGTAGACCAGCTGACTCAACTTTTAAATCACCACCTAGAAATTGTATGCCACCATATGTACTCTTACGTGAATCGAGACGGCCCGCGGGATCGAATCTGAAAGAAGAGTTAGTTCGAAACCTGTGTGTCCTTCGGATCGCAGAAGACCCATGTTATATGGAGTCGTTAAGAGGTACCGAAAGATCGTTTAAACCGCAGTCCTAGTGAGATTTATATGTTTCTCAGTCGGTTTCGCTTGATAGCGAGCACAATAACATGTTTGCCATGTACAATATCTGTGTCTACTGTGCGGTTAGGGTCACTATGCAGTGCGCATCGACGCCACATACGATATTTTGTTTGGTCGATCCGGCTGAGTACCACTCAAGTTAGCATCAAGGTGTTTTGTAGCCAATTGGAGTACTCAATGCTATCTACATGTGGTTATACCACTGCTTTTTAAGTATCTCTTGAGCATACTTAGCTTGATAGTGGTTTAAAAAAGATACCAGCGAGGTGGGGATTGGTGGATTTGAGAATTCATTAAAAGATTTCTGCTCCCCATCATAGGACAATATCAAACTTGTAATGTGCATTTGTTTTCTTTGAAATCTCGTTTGAAGAGTTTTGGGTTCGTAGAACCAAAAAGTTTATGTCATCGACGGTAAATTTGCACAAGCGTATGTCTTCCCTATGTTTAGTTATGATACAGAGTTGGGTTCAATAGACCTTTTGAGAATCCTTCGGATACAGGAAGTGGAGTGTTCATCATTACCTACGCTCTGGTGCTTGTTTGAGACCAATAATGATTTTCTTGATACGGTAAACTTTTTCAGGATTGATATGGGTCAACAAATCCATTGGTTAGTTTTCGTACACTTCTTCCTTCGGATGTCCGTAAGAAATGTTGTTTTAACATCCCAATTTGGTACACTGCTCCTGTACATCAAATATTCCCTTTTGCCGGGGAATCAATCTAATAGTAATGTAGGTACAAAAGCATGTAATGATGCAGGTAAAACAAAATGGACGATTAGTACTCGGCAAAGGATTACAATTCTATCTAACCAATTGTGGCTATGCTGAGAGATATACACTATTCTCTCAAGATTCAAAGAGTTCTCCTGATGCTGGATTCAAACCATTAGGGGGGGGGAGGAAAAAAAGGATGCTGAAGATCCAGAGAATGAAAGTAGAAATCCAACTAAAGGGAAATATAGTGAGGTTGCTAAAGTACAGAGTCGAGCCCAAGAATTAATCAAGAAGATGGATGATATATAACAAAGCACTTATCAGTTCTTTAATATGAAGTGATGGAGAACAGCACTAACAAATGTTAATTGCTGTTAGTTAACTACGGATAATGTGTCTTGTTGGAACTAGAAGGTAATGACTGTTGATCGAAAAAAATAACAAACTAGGGCTATGAACTTCCAAATTATCATAATATGCCTGAAATTTGAAGTATTGTTTTATTCAATAATGATGAAGATTTTAGCTTGCAGAGGCTGACATGAACACTTTAGTTGCATTATGCCTGTTGTAAGTCCGTATTCCAATACAGAAATACACATAGATCACACCAGTTGAATAAATATTACACGACATGCATTCAGCACCTCAAACAAGAAAAAGAATGACAAATAATTAAGAAGAACAGAGTTTTTTAGTTAGTTCAGCAAAAGAAAAAACCATAAGACTAAAGTCAAAAATTGCTTGTTGGCTTGCTTTTTATCACATAGAAGAACCCAAAAAGGTAAATCATGCTTGAAGGAATGAATGTTTTGTAGTGCAGGGCATAGCAATGAGAATCGTACAGCTTCCAACCGAGCAACTGGTGCAAATGACTCTTCGAAATCAATTCCTTCCTTTTGAGCATATCCCTTAGCCACAAGACGAGATTTGTTGCGAATGACTGTATTTTCCTCATCACGTTTGTTTTTCCAGAGCCACTTTAAGTTAATGACATTTTTGCAAAGTGGTCTGTCGACTAATTCCCATACATCTAATCGATCAAACTGATGAAGTTCTTCCTGCATTGATTCAATCCATGCAGAATCAGCCATGGCTTCTTTGATGTTCTTTGGTTCGGTTCGACTCACGGTGAGTGCAAACATACACATCTCGTCATCTATTTCTAGCTGACGTCTTGTTCTAATTTATTGAGAAGGATTTCTAATGACTTGTTCTAATGGATGATCTTTTGTCCAACGTTGTGCAGAAGGATGGTGTTGATAGAAAGTATGCATGTTTGACGAATCAACATGACGAGATGATGTCTCCCCTTGTTCTTGTATCGGTGTACTAAAGATGTTGATAAATTCATTGTCGTCAAATTATGCATTTTTGGTATTGGTTTCTGCTTAAATAATGTTCTCAGGTGCAGTGACAGTTGGTACTTGAGTTGGAGTTTGATGTGTGGATTGAATGCTCAATGAAGGTGGATATGCAACATCGGTTGTTGTAGAAGAGTGAGTTGTGTTATATTGTTGACGTTTATCGGGATTATCAGCAGCATGTACAATGGAAGACTTTGACACAATAGGAGAAGTTCCATTGAGTAATTCACTGAACATCGGACTATATAGCAATTCCAGCTCATTTGACGTTGTTACTGTCTCAGCAACTTGAGGAACATTTTCTTGACTTTGTGGACCGGGACTTAAACTGTCTTGTTCAAGTACCGTTGTCGAACATTGTGGACCGGGGTCAGAACTGACGTGATCTGACGCCATTTGAGGCAATTCGTCAAAGTTAACATGAATTGTTTCAACTATCATTCTTGTTCTCTTGTTAAATACACTGTAAGCCTTTGACTGAGTAGAATACCCAACAAAAATACATGCATCACCTTTTTCCTTCATTTTATCAAGATTTTCACCATCTCTGACGATGTAGCAAAGAGAACCAAAGATGTGAAAGAACTTGACTGACGGTTTCCGGGCATTGATGATATGGTAAGGTGTTTTCTCATGTCGAGGAATTACAAGTGAACGGTTTTGAGTAAAACATGCTGTTGCAATTGCTTCAGCCCAGAAGAACAAAGGAACTTTAGCGGCGCTTAGCATTGTTCGAGCAGCCTCAACAAGAGTACGGTTCCGTCTTTCGACAACGCCGTTTTGTTCAGGTGTTCGAGCAGTTGACGTTTCGTGTCTTATTCCCTCTTTTGCAAAGTATGCATGAAGAGTTTTATTAAGAAATTCCGTGCCTTTGTCAGTTCGAACTGTTGTAACTTGAGCATGAAGTCCTCTTTGGACAAGTGTGAGGAAATCAATGAGAACTCCAGGTGTTTCATCCCATTGAGTAATTCACTGAACATCGGACTATATAGCAATTCCAGCTCATTTGACGTTGTTACTGTCTCAGCAACTTGAGGAACATTTTCTTGACTTTGTGGACCGGGACTTAAACTGTCTTGTTCAAGTACCGTTGTCGAACATTGTGGACCGGGGTCAGAACTGACGTGATCTGACGCCATTTGAGGCAATTCGTCAAAGTTAACATGAATTGTTTTAACTATCATTCTTGTTCTCTTGTTAAATACCCTGTAAGCCTTTGACTGAGTAGAATACCCAACAAAAATACATGCATCACCTTTTTCCTTCATTTTATCAAGATTTTCACCATCTCTGACGATGTAGCAAAGAGAACCAAAGATGTGAAAGAACTTTACTGACGGTTTCCGGGCATTGATGATATGATAAGGTATTTTCTCATGTCGAGGAATTACAAGTAAACAATTTTAAGTAAAACATGTTGTTGCAATTGCTTTAGCCCAGAAGAACAAAGGAACTTTAGCGGCGCTTAGCATTGTTCAAGCAGCCTCAACAAGAGTACGGTTCCGTCTTTCGACAACGCCGTTTTGTTCAGGTGTTCGAGCAGTTGACGTTTCGTGTCTTATTCCCTCTTTTGCAAAGTATGCATGAAGAGTTTTATTAAGAAATTCCGTGCCTTTGTCAGTTCAAACTGTTGTAACTTGAGCATGAAGTCCTCTTTGGACAAGTGTGAGGAAATCAATGAGAACTCCAGGTGTTTCGTCTTTGGACCTCAAGAAGTGAGTCCAAGTATATCGGGAGTAGTCATCAACAATTACGAGAACATATTTCTTTCCATTAATGCTTTCTACCCGCATTGGACCACATAAGTCCATGTGTAGAAGTTGTAACCGTCTTTTTGAGCTCGGGGTAGTCTTAGTGTGAAAAGACTTTCTTTTTGCTTTCCCCAACTCACAAGAAGAACACAGATGATCTTTGACGAATTTCAGCTTTGGAAGGCCATTCACAATATTATTCTTTGAAAGCAAGTTTATGGTGTCGAAGTTTAAATGAGATAGACGACGATGCCATAACCATGCTTGAGACGATGTTGCTTTAGCCATTAAGCAAATTGGATTGGGAGTTGTTGAGTCTTTCAGAGAAATGGAATACAAATCTGTGCCACGAGAACCTGTGAGAAGATCATTTCCCTTCAAATCACGTATATAACATGTAGACTTCCGAAAAGCAACTTCCAAATCCGCATCACAAAATTGACCAACGGAGAATAAATTGTGATTAAGCCCTTCGACGTAATAAACCCTTTTGATAGTAATCGTTCCTTGAACCAGATCTCCATAGCCAAGAATTGGTGCAATTTGATCATTTCCAAACTTGACCGTTCCCAGAAATTTCTCCACAAAATTAGTTAGAAGTTTGAGATTTCCGGTCATGTGCTTTGAGCACCCAGAGTCTACGATGAATAGAACTATCTCGACGAGCTGCAAAAGAATTAGAAGACAATGGAGTATTGGACACAGTGGAGCACCTAGGAGTCTTATGTTCCAAAATATTAGCAGTTCTAGATGCATTTCCTAGAGGCATACTAACGTTTGGGTTAACATTTCCTTTTTGAGACTTAGGTTTCCAATTATATCCGGGTGGAGTATACTTAGGATACCACCAACTGCATGTCTTACTAACTTGCTCATATAACTTCCTAGTTATGTTTCTAGATTTCTTGACAGTGGAGTCTGTTGCAACGGTTTTCTTACTGGATGTTGCAACAGATTTGTTCACATCATGCTTGGGTTCTGTAGTCCTAACAGGCACAGCCATTGGTTGTCTAGTCCTAGAATTCACGCCATTTATATAATGTAGAACACACAAATCATGATTGTCATTCAGCACACACTTTCCACAAGTAACACATACAAAGTTAACATTCGAGGTCTTAGCATTCAAACTGTCATTACACGCAGTTACAGACGTTTTATTATTTGAAAACTTAAACTTCCTACGGTGGTCTTCTACTTCTTGCTTCTTCCCTTGACTATTGTTAGACATGACTCTATCTTCCAGATGATTGCTCTTAAGCTGTGGTCTGCTAACACTAGTATTGGGAATTACTCCTGTAGAGAAAGACACACGTTTGTTAGGTTTCCTAATGTCTTGATGCAACTGAGGTGTTCTAGTATGATTGGGCTTTGTGTGCACTTTATACATTCCTGGTGCAATCACATTTGTGTTCTTGATTTGAACAATTGGACAACATATCCTGAGGCAAAAATCTATGCAGTGACTGGTCTTTGAAAATCAATAGACACATTTTGTGTGGTAACAGGCTTTGACTGTTGAGAAAATCTTCTTTGCAAGAGAATCTAAAAAATTAGCTTTTACCTAATGGATTTGTCTTGTGACTTTTTAAAACATTCGGTTGTCGAATAACCGATGATTTTTCAAACTTAGTTTCCCCACATATTTTCCTTTCATCTTATTCTATGAGTTTTCTTCAACCACTTATTGCAATGCCTTTGTCTTGTATTTGAGCCTTGTCAAGTCTTGAATTTCAATACTTTTCACGTCGTTCAAAATACGTTGACTGATTTTCCTTTGAAAGATTTGTTCATTTTTTATCTTTCTTTTACACTGTTGTAAATCATGTTCAAGATTAAATCGCATGTTTCCTGAATGCTTCAAAATTTCTTTGACATTGTTTTCTACTTTTTGACAAAGCTCTTTCAAGATGTTCACATTTTTCCAGGTTTCTACGTAATCACTTGCAAATTAGTAAATTCATCCAGATCAGTGTACACACCAAGTATTGCATTCATGTGATCAGCATAGTAATATTCCCTTGAAAGTCGGTCGATTTCATTCAAAAACTGTGTTTTTTGAGTTTCCAGTTGAGATTTGAGAGTGTCTACTTCGTGTTCAAGAGAGTTAAAGTATCTCAAGTCTGCAACCATTTCCTCGTTCAAACACAAGTGAAAATTTTCTAAGTCCGCATTGAGTCTGCTAATTTGGGGGCCAAAATTTCCTCTATTGAGGGGGGGGGGGGGGGGGGGGGGGGGGGGGGGGGGGGGGGGGGGGGGGGGGGGGGGGGGGGGGGGGGGGGGGGGGGGGGGGGGGGGGGGGGGGTTATTTTGAATGAAAGGATCGATGTTACCAAAATATGTTCTTTTGGCAATTGTTTGTTTGCAACGTTCCACTCCGTCAAAAATCGTGTCAACACTCTTTTTAATCTTGAAAAGTTCTTTAGAGCTTTTACACTTTTGATCCCAAGGAATGGATTCATCCATTCGTTTTTCTAACAAAGTTGTTTGTTTACGAAAAGACTCTTTGGAAAATTCCTTATTAGAAGATGTATGACTCATCTTTGACGTTTTTGGAAAATAGTGTTGTCCAGGCGACTTTTCTCGTTGTGGAACGAACAAATCATAAAGCTTATTCAACTGATCATAATCAAACGGTCTGATTAAATCGCTTAATTTTGATCGACGTTCTTTTTCAAGACGAATCGTTTCGTCAGAATCAGGGGCTAACATTAACGCAAGATTATCATTGTAGCAACCTATATCATACAGACGAGGATTTGCTCTTTGAGCTTTCTTGAGGAACTCAGGTTTTGCAAAACTCGTTTTACAATTACGATTAAGCATATTCATTGTTTGAACAGTTTGACCGGTTTTATATACAATATCATTCAAAACCTTGACTTTGTTTTCTAAAGCAATGACTTTATCAAGTTCCTTGTCTTCACGAGTTTTGTAAAGCTTAATCTGAGCCTCTTTTGCTTGTGACATTATGGAGATGGTTTCTTGATGTGCACAAAGCTCCTTTTTCATATCCGAAATCGTTTGATTTAAATCATTTATTTTTTGAGTATATGCATTAGATGATTTTTCAAAATCGATTTTGTATGACATTAAATCCCCTTTAGCTTTTGCACAATCAATTTCCACCTTTGACGCATAATTCACATCATTATGTTAATTCAAGTTCTGCTGGAACTTCTTAAGGTCTTTAAACATCAACTGATTAGTCTTGGACAGTTCATTGTTTGCTTCTTTGAAATGGTTATTTGATGATTCTAAACTTTTATTCTTAGTTTTGAAATCCTCAATTTCACCTTTCAATTTATCAACTAACTCCTTGTTTGATGATTCCAAAAATTTATTTCATTATTGTTGTCATCAATTCACATTTTAGTTTATGAAATAAAGAAGCACGCAAATCACTCTTGATCAAGTTTTATCAGTTTCATCATGGTCATCCTAGCTCTATCATAACATAATCCGATGAATCAATAGTGATATTGTGTTCACCTTGTTCGCCAGATATATGTCATTACTAAGATTCAGGTTGCTCAGGATGTTCATTTTCCCATGAAAACACATTATAGTTGTCAGATTGTTTTTGTACCTTATGCCTTGGATCATCATCAAAGAATGGTCCAGAATTGTCAACTGAATCTGAGTAACCTCATGAGGGTCTAGTGGCATGTACATATAATGTGCTTCAATTCCTGTTTCTTCAGAATCATCATCAGATCATCCTTCCAATCACTTGTTCTGCATTCACTGAACCCCAGTTCTTTGTTTACACAATAACATCTTTTCTTGTGAAAAGCTGCATCCTTTACTCGTTTTTGGTTCTGACACTCCATGATACATGCCATATTCCTTGCAGTTGTAACACTGAATCACCAACGTTTGCACTACCGATACCTACATTTTCCCGTATCCCAGCCAACATTAACTGCCCTCTGATATCATACCCAAGTTTCCTCTGTTGATTCTTGGAGAATTATCTTGATTAGCTAACTGGTGTTTGATGAAGTTCGAAGGTTGTTGTTGGTAGGGTTTGTAGATTTTCTTGAACGGGAGAGAAATTAAAGCCATGAGTTTGTCAATCTCCTTTTTCCTTTGACATTTCCTCATCTTCAGTAACCGTAGCAGGTTCTAGATCATAAGTAGGAGCAGAAGAGGTAACAATTGCTTTTCCTCTGTTTCAGGAGACTGTTGCGATCTGTTGGAGAATATTATGTTTTAGTAGATGGTTTTGATGATGGTAAACTGGTTGTTGTTGAGTCAACAAGTCAGAACTGATTAGCAGCGTGCTAGTCTTTCAGTTTCTTATCTCATTGACTTCATCGGGGTTGCTTAGAATGTCATAAAGCATTGTGATATGGAGACAGTCTTCAGCTCTTGACTCTACTTAACAATTTTTTGGGTGTTTTGTTTTTTGTTTGTTTTTTTGTCACAAACCTTTGCCATTCTGGTTGTAGTTGAAGTAAGAACTGGACATTCACTTGATGATTTGTAACATGACACTGATTTCGACAAGCTCAATCCCACATCTTATAAAACCGTGAGTAGTAACTATTCAAAGTGATTCACCCTCCCGTGATGTGAATTTCCAAAATCCTAATATTAATTGGTTCAAGATCTTGAACAGGATGATTCCACCTTGTTTCAACCTTTCAATGGTTTTCCACATTTCACATGCATTCGGACAAGCATCAACTGTGGAGTAGATATCGTTATCTATCCCTGTGAGAATGATCTGAACGGCTTCAGCTTCAACATTTAGTTGATCTTGTATGTCTTGTGAAACATTCTTATAGTTCTCCATATACCTCTCTGTAGTTGTTTCAGAACTACCTTCAGCAACTGGAACTGTTTTCTCAGCCCATTGATACGTGTATGGTGGATTTTGGAGACAATAGTGGATGAGTTCACTATTAGGTTTGGTGTCAATGTATCTCTTGATTCTGGATTTCCACTGAACGTAATTACCCGGTGCTAACATTGGTGGACGATCTTTGCTACCCGCTTCCATGATAGCATTATGAAGAGCATTCGATGATTGAGTTTGCAAACTGGTATTTGAATTTGACATTTTGATGTTGTGAATGGATATTGGATCTTAAGTATGTAAAGTGATTGTTGTTGTTGATTGAATTCAATTAACGTTCACGGGATTTTACAAATCTTTGATTAAAACCGAGAAAAGAATAGTATCTTTCGCGGGATTTTACAAAATCAAGAAGAAACCGTAAAACAAAAATGAATTGATGTTGAAATCGTTGTTGTCGTTGAAGAACGTAAGCTTTTGAAACGATTAATGAGCTTAAAACGGCAAACGGTGCACAAACGATTCACTTTGTAGGGCTAACGGCTGAATTATAACTTGAAAGGACTAACGGTGACAAGCTTGTTTCAACAATAAGGATTAATAATGAAAAAATGGATTTGAAATGATCATGTCTTGAAAACCAGGGACCAAACATGTAACATTTGAATTCTTGTTAATAAAAAAAAACGACTTTCCCTCTTTTTAGTCTTCTTTTCCGTTTCAAATTTTTTAATATTTAGGGTTTTGTTTCGTTTTGATTTATTAGCTCACACGAGTATCGTCGGTAACATCCAAATATACCACGTTGATCGAAACGATGTCACGATCTCAACGGTAAAGGTCTCAAGTCCCGTCATTGACCGTCACTCGAAACCGAGAACCGAAAAAAACTTAAACGAGTATAGACTTGTTCTCGAGAATTAGTTCGGTTTGCACTAGTAAAAAAACTCGTTCGGCTCTTTTTAAAATTACACTCGTTCGGCTCTTTCAAGCGTTAACTCGTTCGGCTCTTTTTAAAAATACACTCGTTCGGCTCTTATAAAATGACACTCGTTCGGCTCATTCAAAGAGTACACTCGATCGGTGGTCTTTGAATTTTACTCGTTCGGTGGACAAGTATTTTACTCGTTCGGTCCTCTTTGTATTTTTACTCGTTCGGTGGTCAAGAATTTTACTCGTTCGGTGGACAAGTATTTTACTCGTTCGGTCGTTGTTGGATGAACTAGTTCGGGTCTTTGAAACTTTAACTAGATCGGTGTTGAAGCAAGAGTGCTAGATCGGTTGCTCTTGAAACAACTAGATCGGTGGTCTGTAGTTGTTGTCTAGATCGGTTCCACAAGGCTGAACTCGTTCGGCTTCACTCAAGAAAATGCTTGTTCGACTTCAACAATATAGCAAACACCTTGTGCGCACGATTTTTGTACCGTCTTCAACCCACCGTATACCACATAGAAATAAGCTAAATCCTCGTCCTTGTGTTTTTCTTACCACACTAGAGAGCAACAAAAAGATGGATAAAAAAACGGAAAATATAAAAAAATGAAAGAAAACAGAAAAAAGAAGATGACGAAAACAGAAAAAAATGTAAAACAGAAAACGTTATTAAAATGTTATATAAAAAATTAGGATATGTTTGTGTGAGACAAAAAACGGATTCTCAACAAAATGTTTATGATATAATTTTTTTTTTCGGAATCAAAGCTCAAAGTGTATAAGAAAAATAACTAAACCCACCCGTGGCGAGTGATACCAAATGTTATCCCAAAACTTTAACCCATTTCACAACAATAAGCTATACCAATAAGCAAAAAGCTAGAAAGATAGAAAGAAAAGTTGGAAGATTTATTAGAGAGAAACTAGAGAGGTGGATGATTACACACACATACAAGTGTAAAATATGGTAACCAACACCCTCTCCATGTGTGGAGAGGGTCCTTTTATACCCTTGAGCCATAAGTGGCATGTGGGCTTTTCTTCTTGGGCCGGGCTTGGCTAAACTTGGGCTTTGAGCCCGAAACACGGACAATATTAGATTACAATCCAAGCCCGTTGAACCCGACTAGCCTATTACTTAACAAGACTAATTATGACTAATAAGACCGATAACATTCTTGTTCGACTTATATAAAATTAAGGCTAACAGTTATACTAGGGATGTGGAATAAATCCACTATCTCAAGGACATAGGGAACCGCTGTATCACGTAGTTCCTTGAGAAATTAGCCTTTCAATTCAAAACTGTCCTTGTCTTCGATCTTAGGCCTAGCAATTCCCGATCCATAGTCAGCTCGAGTTTTGCTCATGTATCGTTCCATAGTTTCCGCCATTGTTTCTGCAACTTCTTCCTCCGAATATTCTTCTTGGTCAGAAAATAGATCGAAATCAGGCGATCTCGATTCGTCAAGACTTAGTGTCTTGAAGTGCTTCCTAGATGATTGAAATTCTCGTTCCGGATCCTTAAAAGGTGTAAATAGTTCCTTAGTCAAACTTCTTGTCATGCACTACCTGAAACAAAGGATAAACAATCAGTAGGATGGGCTCAGGAGAAAGAAAACACAGATATACGAAAATTAAATGCAAAAAACCAGATTTGTTACTGTATCAGACAGTTAATACGCCGTATTCAATGGAACTGAATACGTTGTATTAATCTTTTTGAATGAATAGGATGTATTAGATGGAAAGTTGGATACGCCGTATCCAATGGAATTGGATACGCCGTATCGGGTTATCGACCAGAACAGTGTATTATATAAACAATTAAATAACGCAAACAATTAAACACACAAATATACAAGCAAATATACAGAATATACAGAATTATATACTAATCTAAATTACACTAATCCTAAGGGTTAGTTCTAATCTAATGCTAAAAACCAAAATATCAAATAAAAATCAAGATTAATTCTCACTCCTCGGCAACGGCGCCAAAAACTTGATGTGTCGTTGTGTGGTGTTAAATTATGATTCAAGTTTTAAATTTATATTTTGCCGACTTAACCAAAAACAACACTTTAATGGGTAGTATACCCGGCCGATGGGAGTTTTGTGGTAAGTAGGGTGTCGATCACTAAGAGCGAGGAACACTTTTAATTTATTAATACTTTAGTTTTTCTAATCTATGTTAAACCTATGCTAAACCTATGTTAATCCTAAATCTAATGAATAAGGGGTTTTTTCAGTCTGAGAGACTGGCACGGGTTTGGTGGTGACTAAAACCAATTCAAGACACTAAAACACACGCAAGCAAATTAACAAAAGATAAAAAAGCGGTCTAGTCAAATATAAGAAAACTGTATTAACCATTATTAATTCAATAAGAACGTTGGTTTGTTTATTAATGCAATGATTACTTATCTTGAGGCGGCATATCATTCTTAAGACTTAGGCGTTACTTCTTCCTAAGACTTAGACACGTAGAATTCTGTCACAATTAAACGCATCCGCATAAAGCATCCTTATTTGCTGATTATAATCTATCTTAGGGATTAAGGCAATGGTGATCTTGTTAAACCCTAGCTCATAGAGACTTTACCCACTTACTGCTTAATGGCAATTCATACACTAGTAGTCCACTAACCAAGTCTTTACCAATTAATCAAGAACGTACTCGTTGATACCAAGGTCACCTTATGGTCCAACTAAGCTCACAATCTAAGGGCAAAGATAGGTCGTTAATTGTGATCCTATTGGTCTAGATGTATAAATTACTATATGGAGAGCTATCCCGGCATCTAGATTACTTGGTCCGTATCACTAGATCCAGTTGAATGATAGGTCGCATACAAAAGCACGTAAACAAGTATAAATTGATAAACATAAACAAGCAATCAACGATAAATTAAGAAATTGAGATAAACAAACCAAACATTAAGATCTTCATAACAATGGCTAATACCCGAAGGTATTCAGTTGTCGCATGTTTCTTCTCCATTATTGAGCAAACCAGGGGAGTACTAGTTTCTTTTACTTGTTTTCTTTTCTCTTTATTCATTTTTATAGGTACTTCTATATAACATTGGGGACAATGTTCAACTTAAGTGTAGGGAGGAAAATAAGCCTTAGAAACTATTCCTTCAATTTCCATTTGCTTTGTCCTTAAAATAATGGGTAATATGTCAAAACATAGCATAAAAAGGTAATTTTGACTAAAATTTAAAAAATTTTATAACACATACCTACGAAAACTGAATATTAAAAGCGTCTCATGGATAGGAATTTATATGACTAGCATAAAAACCCTCAAAAATTGCACCCCAAAAATGTGAGGTTCACCTTTTGATCTATAGGAATTCGGGTATCCATTTTTGATACCCAAGATGATTCCACCTTTAGCAATTTCGAGTTAAGGTTTGAATGCGAACATATGTGTCTATTTCATCGTTACAGATGTGTACGTATGATCTTTGCCACCTTTTCTTGAACATTGAGATCGGTTCAAAGAATCATATGAGTGTGCCAATAGTATATTAAATTCTAGAACTTGTTTTTGTGATGCATCCTGAGACCGCATAGTAAGTATTAGGATTTGCTAGAAAATTGGCACTAGGATTAACCCATGTTTTAAACCTGTAATTGTTATGATGGTCACACCGATCATATAACTATCCCACACCCTTTCCATGCACTCATTTTTAGTGCAGGATACCCCTAGTATAACCCTTCGAGCCTATCCTTTTTCATGGTTCTTGTAATTTTTTGGTTAAGCCAGACTATTAATGAAGAGCAGTGTTAACCCTTAAACCAATCGTTACACTCAAACCACCTTAGCCTACCTTGTATGTACTCGCCTTTAGTACATTATTGTTTTAACCCATGTTAATTATTGTGTACACGATTGCTAAGTCCTTATTGTCGTACCCCGACAATGGCGGAAACTCGGGAATGCAAAATAATGATTAATCATAACACAAGGTACAAAATAGAGAAAACTACATTGCATAAACTCCAAGTGCTATAAAGACCATCAACCTTGAACAAACTCAAGTGATGTCTTAATCGCAGCTAAAATCCATAATATCTTACAATTATTCCAATGCCCTCACAGGGGCCCATAAACCAAACTTTATCTAAAGTATCCAAAAGCTAGAATCAAACAACAAGCAAGCAAGACGTCAAACAAAATTCCATACGGGATCAATTCAAGACATTTCAAAACACATTTGAGTATCATTTTCCCCCAACAAAAAATAGTAAAAAGTGGGACTACGAGAACTCACCTCAAGCAAGTCTTTAGCAACCCAATCTCAATCATACAAGCAAATACAACGACACCCGCACACGACCTAGTCCAGTTAATGTCCCATTTTAATCATCCAATTCCAAAACAATCTTTACGTTTGATGCATAGAGTTTTAGACGCGTTGTACAATTTCCAAAAACAGTTTTACTGGTGTGATGGTTGACAACTTATCTCCATAATCATATCAATCTCATTCCCCGATAATACATACTTATACTATTTAGAGAAAGTAGATAAGTAACATAAATAAATATTTATAATTAATAATTATAAGTATATCTCGACAAGTCCATTCGGTGAACCTTAGCCACTTCAAAATAATCATTATATGGTTGAAAATGAAATGTTTACTCATAATAAACACATTATAGAAGTTTCGCGAAAAAATATATTTTTTTCGTCTTTTATTGAATTTATTAAAATAATAAAATATTATTTTATTATTTAAAATCATATTTTTAAGAAAATTTCTAAGTATAAACTTTTCATGAAATTTCGACATGACCCGTACGTTCAAACAACGCTTTCCAAGGTTTCAAACCTTATTTTCAACATTTTTCACAAATTCGACACTTTTCGACAAAATTCCAAAATATCAATCTTTAACGCTTACCAAGATGTTTTTCCCAAACTATCGTTCAATATCACTTCTTAAATACATTGCCACTTTCAAAAGTCTGTTCAAATTCTCATAACTATTGTATATCGCTTATTGGGCCTTAAGGCCCAGCTAGGGTCCATTAGGACATTTATAAGTCCAAAATATAATTCAAGTCCAAAACCAAGGTCCATTTACATATTATAAGTATATACTCATATGTAAAAATAATCTAGACCACAATAAGCCTTCCCATTAAGCCGAGGCTCAAATAGACTTATTGGGCCGTGAGTCCATAAACTCCAAAATACGTATATTAATCTTGAAAATAAACTAATAAGCTACGTATCGCATTTGGTTACTACCATAAACCTCAAAAATAGTCCACAGCATACGTCAAAACACAAAAATAATCAAAACCACATTCCTAGTGATTTTGAGAATCCATTCGTGGCCTATAACCCCAAATAAGCCAAGAAATAGCTTAAAAATAAGCATGTATAAGCTATACAAGCTACTATCAAAAATAAGCATTCTAGCATCATATATTATTCAACCATCACGACCACAACATCAAAACTACAAAAACCCTCCTTTTCCTTTTCATCATACACGAACCAAACACCCCTTATTTTATCCGTTTCATTTCCAAAAATCGATTTTCACAACAATCAACTTGTACAACTAACATCTATGCATCAAAATAAACCCAAAAAGACAAATGAAATATAAATTTGAAAACTTACAAGAAAATCTTCAAAAGTATATATTTTGACATGAACCGAACAACCCAAACATTGTTTAAATGAATACCCAAACACTCGTATCAACCCGGAATATCACGTTCTCGATCAAAGTTGGAATTTTTATGGTGGATGGTGGTGGTTTTGGTGGCAGACGACAAACACACACACACTCTAGCGTGTGCTTTATTTTTTTGAAAATAAAATAGGATTATGAGGAGTGATAAGCATCTAAAAGTACCACTCCTAGACAACTTAGCTAAAATTAAGCCATGTTTCCCCTCTTTGACTTCTTGACCGGCCATGGATCCAAAGTGGTCTCGGGCCTTTCTTTTCGTGTCAGCATCTCTTAAATACTCGTAAAACTCAACAGTAAAATTTATCCCAAAGTTAATTAGCATTTTTATTCACTTTAAAAATAATTTTCCATTAACCTATAGTATTCACACGACATATTTTCACTTTACACCCTTCAAAAACTCATTTGGTCATTAACGGACGTGTCGGACTTGTTTTTTTAGCATTTCTCAAAATTCACAGGTCGAACCACCCGAAATACGAATAACACAATTATACCTTCCAAAAGGGATTATTAATCACATTAAACCTTAAATCATTACATATCTCATAAAATTACCACCGTCAACACGGTACAAAATCTAAATAAACTGACAAAAGTCAAATAGTCAAAAGACTATTAATGAAATATTTAGAACACAAAAAAGCAAAGGTTACATTCTACCCCCTTAAAAGAATTTTGTCCTCGAAATTCAACTACTAACATCACTAAAAAATGCGGGTACTTCAATTTCATCTGATCTTCACGTTCCCACGTGAATTCAAGGCCATGTTTTGACTTCCACCGAACCTTGACGATGGCAATCCTACTACGCTTCAACTTCTTAAACTCTCTTTCTAAAAATTTCGTAGGATCTTCTACAAAATTCAACTTAGCATCAACTTGAATCTCATCCAAAGGCACTTGCAGTTTTGGATCAGTCAAACACTTCTTAAGGTTTGACACGTGAAACGTGTCATGAACACCATTCAATTCCTTAAGCAAATCTAATCGATAGGCCGCAGGGCCTACTTTCTCAATAATCTTAAACGGTCCAACAAACCTATGTGCTAACTTCCCTTTCTTCCCAAAGCATAACACACCTTTCCAAGGCAACACTTTAAGCAAGACATAGTCACCTATACTAAACACTAGAGGCTTCCTCCTCTTATCAGCATAACTTTTTTGATGATCACGCGCAGCCTTAAGTCTATCATTAATCTGCAAGATCTTCTCAGTAGTCTCTTTCACTAACTCAGGTCCTATCAACTGACCTTCTCTAACCTCAGCCCACATAATTGGCGCACGACACTTTTACCATACAATGCCTCAAACAGAGCATATCTCACACTAGAATGATAACTATTGTTATATGAAAACTTGACCAATGGAAGATGAACATCCTAACTTCCTCTAAAGTCCAGGACGCACGCTCTAAGCATGTCTTCCAAAGTTTGAATAATGCGCTCACTCTGACCATCATTTTGAGGGTGATAAGTTGTACTCATGTCTAAATGAGTCCCTAATGCTTCTTGTATTGACTGCCATAACCTTGATGTGAAACGACTATCATGATCTGATATAATTAAGATTGGCACACCATGTCTAGCAACAATCTTATTCAAATACAATCTAGCTAACCTATCCATCTTTTAATCCTCACGCATAGGTAGAAAATAAGCAGACTTAGTCAATCGGTCCATAATGACCCAGATCGTGTCATGTCCACTACTAGTCCTAGGCAACTTAGTCACAAAATCCATAGCTATCGCATCCCATTTCCATATGGGAATCTCAGGTTACTAGAGCAAGCCAAATAACCTTTGATGCTCAGCCTTAACCTTTAAACAAGTTAAACACTTACTAACATACTCAGGTATATCCTTTTTCATTCTAGGCCACCAATACCTATCTCTCAAATCATAATACATCTTATCAGCTCCTGGGTGTACAGAGTACTTTGACTTATAGGCTTCATCCATTATCAGGGTTCTTACCTCACCCTTCAAAGGTACCCATATTCGATCTAGGTAGTACAAAGTTCCATCACTTCTCTAACATATCATCTCATCCAAACCTTTCTGCAATCCTGTAAACTCATCCACAGCTTCCTTCTGAGCCGCTAGTATCCTATCCTTAATACTCGATTAAAGGATCATATTTATAGCTCTAACTCTCTTAGCCTTTACTCTTTCCTTCCTACTTAGGGCATTAGCCACCACATTTGCCTTACCAGGATGGTAACGAATTTCACAGTTATAATCACTAAATAACTCTATCCAGCGACGCTGTCCCATATTCAACTCTTTCTGACTAAAGATATGCTAAAGACTCTTATGGTTCGTATAGATGACACTCTTTGTCCTATATAGATAATGTCTCTAGATTTTAAGTGCAAACACGACCGCACCCAACTCTAAAACATAGGTAGTATAATTCTTCTCTTGAATTTTCAACTGCCTAGATGCATAGGCTATCACCTTACCTCTTTGCATTAACACACAGTCTAGTCCTATCCTGGACGCATCACAATATACCACAAAGCCTTCTAATCCATCGGGGAGAGCTAGAACAGGCGCAACATACAAGTTATCCTTCAAGGTCCAAAATGCAAATTCTTGTTCCTCACCCCAATCGAAAGTCTTACACTTTTGAGTCAAGATAGTAAAAGGCTTAGCTATCTTAGATAAGTTCTCAATGAACCTACGGTAATATCCAGCCAATCCTAAGAACGAACAAACCTCAGTTGGAGTTTTAGAGGCCTTTTAATTCTTAACAGCTTCAATCTTACTAGGGTCTACATGAACCCATTACCATTTATCACATTCCTAATAAACTGCACTTCTCTTAGCCAGAATTCACATTTAGAAAACTTAGCGTACAGTTTCTCCTTTTTAAGCATTTCCAAGACTAACCTTAAGTTCTCTACATGCTTCTCTTGAGTCTTAGAGTAGATTAAGATATCGTCTATAAACACTAGCACAAACTTATCAAGATACGACCTATAAACTCTATTCATCAAATCCATAAATATCGCTGGTGCGTTCGTCAGACCAAAAGGGATTACAGTGAACTCGAAATGTCCATAACAAGTTTTAAACACAGTATTTGGAATGTCATCCTTGTACACTCTTAGCTAATGGTATCCAGACCTAAGATCTATCTTCGAGAAAAACTGCAACCCTTATAGTTGATCAAATAGATCATCAATTCTTGGAAGTGGATAACGATTCTTAATAGTCAAATTGTTCAACTCTCTATAATCAATGTACATTCTAAAAGAACCATCCTTTTTCTTAACAAACAACATCGGTACTCCCCAAGGAGACGAACTTGGTCGAATGAAACCTTTGTCTTAGAGTTCATTAAGTTGTCCTGATAACTCCTCCAATTCAGAAGGCGCCAAACAATAAGGAGACTTTGCTACTGGCGTGGCTCCAAGGATTAACTCAATTTGAAACTCAATTTCCCGAATAGGCGGTAATCCAGATAGATCATCTGAGAATACCTCAGGAAAAACTCTAACCATAACAATATCCTCTTGTTTCTTAACACTCATCAAAAATCTTGCTTTCTCTTCCGGTCTTTCTCCTAATACTCTAAGCACTTTACCATCCGGTAGTGGTATCCTTACCACCTTCTTATGGCAAACTATTTTAGCTTTATAATTAGACAACCAGTCCATACCTATAATCACATCAAAACTCCCATGCCCAAAAGGTATCAAATCGATGTCGAAGACATGACCCTCGATTTCTAGTTTGCAACCCTTAATAACTTTATCAATCTCTACTAGCTGCCCGCTAGCTATCTAAATCTTATAACTGAATCCTAAATCCTAGTCCTCTTATTATCATCCCTACCATTCTTATCCTTGCTAGGTTCCCCCACATTTCCTCTTTTCTCAACCTTCTTAATTGATCCATTTCTAACAACCTCATTCGTCAGTGCACTAGAAATCTGCACAGCCATATGTATAGTCTTTGGCTCCGTTGCTGCCACCATCCCACGGATTTGTGGAGCAAGGCCATACACGTATCTCTCAATCTTCCTACTTTCTGGGGTCACTAAATGTGAAACTAACCTAGCTAACTCATAAAACCTATCAGTATACGCAGCATGGCCAGACCTGACCATGGCGTGATTCCACAACTTAGTTTCCAACTTTTGCATCTCATGAATATG
>BQNB010004332.1:27202-65757 GCA_026074375.1 Tanacetum coccineum | reverse complement strand
ATATGTTGGTACAAGCACAAGATGAAGAACAACAGTAATCACCCTTAAGGATCACATCTTCACCATCATTATCTCCATAACCCACTCCACCATCCCCCTCACCAAAACCAATTCAACAAACCCATGAGGCAGATGAGACTGCTTCTATGCCCCATGATTCACCTCTCCATGCTGTTTACTAACATAGAAGTGCCGAGGGTAGTGTGCAACAACATGATTTGATGGTTTTGGTTACCAAATTAAATGACAGGATTGATGGATTAGAGAAAGACTTATTGCAAACAAAGAAGACTTATAGTACTGCTCTCACCAAGTTAGTACTTAGAGTAAAGAAACTAGAGTCCAAGCTAAAGTCTGGCAAAGCAAGAAGAAAGGAAAAGATTGTTCTTTCTGATGATGAAGAGATTGCAGAAGATTCTTCCAAATAGGAGAGGAAGATTTCTCAAATTGATGAAGATCCAACGGTTTCACTAGTACAAGATGAAGGTATTTATTGGATTCTACAGGAAGAGGAAGTTCATGAGAAGCCCATTGATGAAACTGAAGTACTTGTACAAGAAGAGACTCCCACTGAAATCATTAAAGAACATGGAAGTGGTGAGAAAGGTGAGATGGAGATTAGTACTGCTAACATACAAGTTAGTACTGCTAGTCCTCCAAAGGTTAGTACCGCGGTACCTCATGTGTATACAAGAAGGAGCGCCAAGGATAAAGGAAATGCCATAATGGAAGAACCTGCTACTCCAAAGAAGGTTAAGGAAAGAACTCAAGTGCAGTTGAGTATGGATGAGGAGTTAGCTAGGAAGTTAGAAGAAAGAGAAAGAAACAACTGATTATGAGGAAGAAAAAGATGAATTAAGAATGTGGTTGACATTAGTTTCAGATGAGGAAGAATTTGTAGATCATAAAATCTTGCATACTAAGTTTCCTATAGTTGATTGGGAATCTCAAAATTTAGGAAATATGCATGTTTACAAGATCATAAGAGCAGATGGAAATACTAGTTATCATAAAACCTTTGAGAGTATGCTAAAATGTTTTGATAGACATGACTTAGAGGTTTTACACAGGTTGGTAATTGAAAGATTTCAAGATAACACTCCAGAAGGATACAATTTGATGTTATGGGGTGATCTGAAGATACTAGTAGATCCTGAGCAAGATGATGACATTTGGAAGAATCAAAACCAGTGGAAAATAATCAGTTGGAAGCTGTATGAAACTTGTGGAGTGCACACACTAATGGTTGATGGTACTTTGATGACTATTCATATGTTTGTAGATAAAAAGTATCCACTCACCAAAGAAACACTTCAGAAGATGCTTAACTGGAAATTAGAAGCTCAAGCAGAAAGCTCTATGGCATTTGAGTTGCTAAAGTTTATCAAGACTCAGATTGAAGAACAATAAAGGTGTGTTTGAAAGAATCCTTAGCAAAAGAAGAATTAAAGATCTAATCCAGAAGAAACTTGAGATTTGAGAGTAAATCACAAGTTTAGAGGAGGATTGTTAGGATTCTAAAGCTTCTACAAGTTAATACTGCTGGATCAAGATTAATACTGCTAGTGAAGACTTAATGTTGTTAATGAAGATTGAAGAAATAAGTCAAAGTCTTTAGTACTGCTAGTACACAGGTTGGTCATGGGAAGGTTTCAAGATACACACTCTCGAAGGGATAAAATTTGATGTTCTAGGGTAATCTGAAGATACTCGTAGATCTTGGAGCAAGGTGATTGGACATTGAGAATCAAAACAAGAAAAATAATCAGTGGAAGCTGTATGAAACTTGTGGTAGTGCATAATGATGGTTGATGAGTACTTTGATGCCTCTTTATATGTTTGTAGAGAAAAAAGTTACTCCACCCAACCAAAGAAACACTTCGAGATGCGTAACTAGAATTAGGAGCTGAAGCATTACATTTCTTGGCATTTGCGTTTACAAAAGTTATCACAGACTCGATGAAGAACAATAAACGTGTGTTTTGAAAGAATCCTCAGAAACGAAGAATGAAGATCAATCCAGAAAACTTGAGATTTGAGAGTAACATCACAAGTTTAGGGGACATTGTTGGGATTCTGAAGCTTCTACAAGTTAATACTGCTGGCTCAAGATTAATACTGCTAGTGAAGACTTAATGCTGTTAATGAAGATTAAAGAAATAAGTCTAAGTGTTAGTACTAACTTAAGCTTTGTAGTTAGCTACTGCAGTATGATGTGGTACTCGCCAGTAATAGTTAGTATTGTTAGTTAGTATTAGTACTGCTAGTATATTGTATTAGTACTGCTTATGAGATATGCATGAGATAAATTAGGGAATAGATATTCAATATCTCTTAACGCGTTTGTAAAGCCTTAGGGTTTCCTTAGTCCCATAAAAGGAACCTGGGAATAGTTAGTAAGATCATAGTTCTAACAAATAATAGGAGATCGATTAGCAATCATCGTTTTTGTACTCTGTAACCTAGGCAGATTAAGTTTATAACATAAAGTCCTTTTGTGATTTCTTAATACTGTTCTTCTTAGCATTATTGATTAGTTTCCGCATAATCAATAGTGTTCAAATCAGTGTTTCATTATTGTTGCTTTAGAATTATCTAAAGGAACAAACCATTTACAAGCTAAAGGTTAAGATCTATTCAAAAAACAATCCAACAAAGAGGTTTCTGATGAGGAAAAGTCACTCAGGCCAAGGTACTAATGGCTTAGCTGATGATGAGCTCCACTGTTGGATAGAGTCATGCTCGTAAGTGTGAATGGGGGTCGACATTACCCCTGAGACAGGTAAACCACTTTCTCTCTTATTGATGGAAGATGCCAATTGGCAAACATTAACCTGAAGTATATCAACATTGATCTTAGATTGTGTGAAGAGCAAACATTAAACTTACTTTCTAAGTATAACAAAATGTTTTTGAATTAAACAAGCGAATAGTATGACTTGCTACTCTTAAACAAGCAAGATTGCAGTTGTCACTTTTCAAATTCAAAACATGAACTTATAAACTTTAGATCATGTCTTCAGAACAATAACGGAGGAGAAAGATCAATGAAAAATGCTACCCAGCTCCAAACAATGGTTAGTCAATGGGCATTGGGATCAAAATTCCGACAAAAGAAGAAAGTTCTGGTGGTTGAGATACTTACTGAAGTCATCATCTACAAGAATGAAAATGAAACTCTTTTTTGTTCTTTGTTCCTGGGGTCTAACCAAGAAATGGTTCTAAAAACCAAAGATAGGGGTTGAGAAACTCAATTGACGCAACTTCCAAACATTAATATGGAAGAAATTTAGTCCCTGCAAAGTCAAGCTGTCAAAGAGTCTCTTGAACTTCAAATACCCCTGAATCATCTAAGATTCTGAAGCTGAATCCTTATCGCATTACCTCCCTAAAATCTTCAGAGGGGGGGGGGGAGTTCACCCAAGCTCAGAGGTAATGCCATTGACCTTTCAACCCTACTCTCCAAAAAAGAGACTAGGCTTAGGTATCATGAAACACACAAAGCCTGAAATACATGATTCTTCTAACGAAAGTATTTAGGAATGTCACTGTCGGAATCTATAACTCAAACCATACCTTCAGGTCCATGAAAACAAAAAAAAAAAGTCAAAGATAACTGAACAAGAGTCAAAATTAAATGAATTAACTAACCTTGTTCGGATGTTAATAGATGGGAAGGTCAACTCTGACCAAAAGACTCAAGAATCAAATTCAAAGATTCAAAAGGCTGAGTCATCCAAATTAGTTGATTCATCTAAAATAAGTCAAGACTCTAAACCCAAATTTTAGAGTAATGGCTCTTTAAAATCACTCAGGCCCAAGCCTATTCAAAAGCCATAACTTAAGTGTGAGCTCTGTCACTATACCAATCATTCAACTAATGATTGCTATAGGATTCTCTACTGCATGATATGCAAAAGGGAGGATCATAGGACCTCATATCATGAGATGTATATTGCCTCACTAAAAAGAAGTGAGAACTACAAGGCTCAGCCTTATCAATGTGCATCTTCTTCCAAGCAGATCCTGAGAGCAAAGGCAAAAGCCTTTCCCACCATGCACACACTGTGGTTTTAATGATCATATACCTGATGATTGTAGAAACTACCTGAGTGTGAAATCTATGGAAGCTATGATCACTCTACCTCAGGACACAATCGTGTTATTCAGATTAGAGGAGGAGTACTAGCTGAATCCTCTCAGTCTAATGAGTCCTCAATTAGGGTAAAGTGTAATACATGTGGAAGTATTGTACACTCCACCTCTGACAACAATAAATTTGATCACTTCAAAAGAGGTGAGAATATTCAGGCTGCAAAGGCCAAGGAACCCACCAAAAAGTGGGTTCACAAAAGAAACTAACCCAAAGTTTATTATTTGTGCAGAGACACATCAGGGAGCCTATCTGGTACCTGCTGTGACAACATGATTGCGCAGGTTAGTCAAACTATTCGTAATGACTTAGTGTATGGTTGCCAATGTATGGGTTATGTGTTATTTGTGTTTATACGTGTTTCTATGTGTTGATGAGGGATATGAGATTTGGTATAATCCATTGAGCGTGATCATCTCATTGGGATTGAATTTGTGTTGGATTTTGTGGAGTTCATTTCGTTCACTTTTAGTGACAAGGAAATGATTTTTGTGATTTAAGCGTTTTAGTGATTTATCGTGTAAGTATTATTAGTATACGAACTTTTGTGTTAGTAATGTTAGGTATGAATAGGTGTTAGTAGTTAGAATAAGAATGAAATGTAAATTTCTATTTTCGGAAAGTTAGGTTAAAATAAAAATGGAAAGTTATTTATTTTAAAAGTTTAGTAAATTACGTTTACGCAAAAAGGTTTTACTGATTAGCTTAGGTTTGTATAAAAACTTAGGGTAATGTTAGTAAATATGTAATTAATAAATTAAAAAAGAAAATAAAGGGTGATCGTCCGGTTTGGTTTAAAGGAAAAAAAAAGAAAACAAATCCTACTCTAATTAAAATTGGTAAAAGATATCTATTCTAAACCTTTTTATAAACCTTATAAATTCAAAAAACCATTCTCACCCTTGTTTTTATTGTTCAGCCGATTTTAGCCCCCCAAGGAGGAAGAAAAAATATTTTTTTTATCAAGATTTAAGTTGGTGATTTGTATAATCAATTCAAGGTTTTTAGGTAATTCTTAAACCCTTTTTAATCTAATCCTTCTTTTTAATCATGTAATAATTATTATGATAGATAATTAGGGTTTCATAACATCTGTAAATTAATATAATTAAACTAGTTAATAATGATTAGGGATGAATTATAAGTATGATGGTGTGTTCGGTTAGGTTTAGAATGTGTTAGATATTGATTTAGGTTTGAGCAGAATTTAGAGCTGTGTTATTTTGTGAATATCTAGAGGTTAGAAGCATGAATTGATGTGATTCTGGTGTCTATGATGTAGCTCAGAGAGTCTAGTTTCCAGAACATCCGGCCTCGAAAGTTTTTAAGGTCGGGAAGTCATTCAAATGTTGGTCGCACCAAAAGTGGTTAAAATAGTAAATATGGGTCAGATTTAAGTCAGGTTACGGGGTGTAAAACCCCCACTTAAAATTTGAATTAGAATTATTCAATCTACATGAGTTTATTTCTATGTTTCTATTAAAAATCTCCCAAAAAAGAGCTTCTGATTTGGAGTCTAAGTATGGTTTTTAAGTCCAAACTTTTTAGTGTTCATACAGATCCGAAACTGAGTAGTTAAAAGTTTGATTTTATTTGGGGAACTTAAGAGGGGATATAAATTAGTAGAAAAATCATGGAGATAGTAAACTAATAATATTAAATGCATGATTTTTAGTAAAATTTATAAAGGTCAGTAGGTGTGGTTTAGAAAATGGTAAAGTGACACTAAAATTCTGCGTTTTTGGGTACATTGGTTGAACATTAAAAACCATATGTTAAACGAATTGGTGAACTGTTGGGCATGGAGTCAGGTGATCCATGAGTGTAAATAAACACTTAGACAATCCATCGTATTGATTGTTACATGTGCTTATGCTTTTGGGGGCTTAGTAGTGTGTAAACACGTTTTTTTTGTGTTTTGCTTTGTACGAGGATTTTGGGAATTGTTTTTTTACGGGGCATTCAGGGGTGCGTTTCATAGCCCCTTTTTCGGATGTTTTCTTGGGGTGAAATGATGCTATGCGTTTAAATGTTTTAGTTACGCTGTGATATGTGTTTTAAATGAGGCATAGGTATACGAGACTATTAGCTGTTATGTCTACTTGCTAATATGATATGCATTCTTGTGTGAGCGGGGGGGGGGCGGCTGTCCTTAAGGCCTGAAGGATGTTCAAGTGGCATGATTGTCTCATTGTTGTGGATAGTTAATAGTGAGCGTGATCATTTAATTGTTGTGGATAGGGATATGTTTGTGATGTTTGAGCGTGAGCGTCTCAATGTGGGTTGATGTGATTGCATGTTAGCTTGTATGATAGTTCATTGTATGTTATGCTATGCTATGTTTTATTTATCACAGTGATTTCGAAGCGAGTTATGGGTGTCAGAGGCGGAGGATATAAGGGGAGGAAAGGGGTGCTCGGCCCCCCCTAATTTTAGGTAACAGTTAGCAATTTTTATTGGTAAAGAGATTTAATTTTATATTTTGTGTTGTGGGTTGCTAAAAATGTGGTAATGTGAGACGTGATTTAAGTTTATACAGGGATTTAAATGTATATTTAAGTTTATTCATGGGAATTGAGAAGTGAGTAATGTTAATGTGATATCAGTTTTTAAAACATAAAAGAACTTGTAAATTGTAATTGTTCACTTCCTAATTTTGTTTTTTTTTTGTAGAATGAAGATGGTTTCATTCATAATTCTCATTAAGTTCCACGACCTGATGAACATGGTCGTCCAATTGATACTTTTGTGTCACAGATATGAACGTATATTTGGGTAGGACTATTTTTACTGTGGTTATTTTCGTATCTTTGTTATATATATATACACGACTATAAGGATAGTCTTTTATCTTAGAATGTCACATTATTGTCATGATTTTTTCTGGCCCCCCAGTCTAGGCGATCAAGCTCCGCCATTGGGCGTGTCTTAAACCTATGACTCTCACCAACATTATGTTGACATTTAAGCATCTTTTCGAGGAGCATCATGGGGTAAGCTAGAGAGAAACGTGGATAGAAAGCGACCATAGGATGTATGCGTTTATTGTTTTATGTTTAACATATTACATGTTTGAATTATGGATACTGTTGCATGTCTTTCTATTGGCGAGGAACTTTCATTTCGTCAATAACGCTGCCTTTGGATTTGGATTACTTTAATGGTTTTGTTATGACACTTTGTGTTATCCTTTGACTTTCTTTATTGCATGTAGAAATTCTCTGTATAGACGCCATTGTGTTGTGATGATATCCTTTCTCGTTACGCCTCGCATTTCCGCCTTGGCGGGGTGTGACAGATTAGTATCAGAGCCTTTGGTTATAGAGAAGTATGTAGTTGAGCCTGGACTATAACCTAGGGGTCCTTTATGTAGATGTATTTAGGGCTTAAGTGTTTAATGATATAACTGCTATGCTTCCCCTCTATTTTTGCATAGCTTATATATTTATATTTTGCTAAGTTGTCATTTTATTTATTTTGCCTACCACTATTTGATATCATATGTATTACTTTCTTAGTATTTTAGTTATGTTTTCCCCCACCCGTAAGAAGTCCCGTTGGGGAACCATTTTCCCAACTGGACTTAAGCGTTACAAGGAGCCTCTTGTGGAACCGATGGAGATAGGATAGTTGGTCGTATGTCGGATGTGCGTAATAGTGCTGGACTCGCAGAGTCGGGTGATTCTTGCGGAGGCAAAGTTAAACCCAAGCGAGGCCCAGCATAATTTTATCCTGTTCTTTACCTCATCATGTTGTTATTGATTATTTCTTTCGGATATTTCGTATTTTGGAAGTCGTTGCGAGACTTTCGTTCCATTAAGTCGTTTCGATTTCAATTTGATATAAGTAAGTAGTTATTTGATGGAGCATCTTTTATGTGTTAAGTTTGAGTGGTTTAAGATGTGCAATGTGAAATATGTACTTATGTGTGGATTATGATTGAAATGGGTAATCTTGGAAGTAAGTACACTTGTGAAAGGAGGCACTTATAATTATGGTGGCCAACATAATTATAAAGGCATCACACACGTAGACTTGTGACCATGATTGCATTTATTTGTGTTTGGTTGTAAGGTGGTAGTGTAATATGTTTTTCTTTTTTTTATATATGTATTCATGATAAGGATGGTGGTATGGGTAGAGAATTATTCTCTAACCCTAATTGGAGAATATGTTAAGTTGAGTTGTATAGATATTAAGTTTCCCTTCTATCTAGTATTTGCGGATACCTAGTATTACTATTATAGAGGTTGCTTGTTTGCTCGGTTTTTTGTTCGGATTTCCTAAGTCTAAGCTTAGAATCCCTTTATCGTACTTTGTTAGTAAGGATACCCGATTTTTCCTATTCGACGTCTCGATGTATATTGGTTGTTCAGAATTAGCTCTTTCGGATATAGGAGCGTTTTGTTAGTTCTTTTGTTGCATTGATTACTCGTATGAGTATCAAATGTTTCTTTTAAGCACTAATTGTTCCTAACGTATTAGTGTGGATCATTACTCCCTTCTTTGTATATCCCTTGGTGTTCGTAACCCGTTGGCGACGTGTTAGTATCGATGCTTTTAGGGTTGCTCTGTTGATCGTTATTTTTGATAAGACCTTATGTTTTCTTTTGGGTACGTAACGTCTTGCATGAGTTTTCTTGTACCAGTTCGTTTGATTTTATTTTGAGTATATGGTTCTTGGTATTTTCTGTCGTTTTCAAACAATAGAATTATGTTAGAGTCTGTACGGTGTTTTACGATACCTTTTGGTATTATGGTGTCCTTTATTTGAGTAACATATTTTATAATTGATGTCTAATTATAAAAACCCTTTGGAAGTGTTATGTTGGTGTTTAGAGAAAACTGTGTATAAAATGATCTTTGTAGAGAGATTTTATTTTATTATAAAAAGCAGGTTTAAAGTGATTCATAGTGGTAAGGTACGATACACCATTAGATAACCATCTCTAGATTTTTATGACAACCAGAATGAATTTTATAAAGATTACATTTAAGACAATTTTATTTATTATTTAAAATGATTTTTATACTTAAAGTTACTTTCTTTATTTTAAATTGATTTTTATAAAAACATTATTTAATTTGGTCTTTCAAGTAAAGTCGATAATTGGTATAAGAATTTCCGTCTTTCGTATTGATATTTTTTTATGTGTTCATTTGTCGTGGTACGCCTGTTGATTTTCTTTCGTTTGCGTTTTCACTCGGTACATATACGTATCCGTTCTTTCAAAGGATTCTTATGTCATCTGATCCACGTCTATTTGCATATGTGGAATCTCCTATATGCATTCTAGCCTTTGACTCGATATTTGTTTGTTATCCTATTCGATTGTTCGTAACCCTTAGAGTTCGTTGATACCGTTGAGTCGTGGAAGCTTTGATGTGATTGTAGGAATGGACTGGTTGTCCAAGAGGAAGTTTGTGATGGTATGTTATGAGAAGGTGGTTAGAATACCGTTGGAAGGTGATGAGATACTTCGGGTTCATGGTGAACGTACTCAAGGAGTCGTGAAAACCTTAATGAACACAAAGGTAGATGAACTGAAATTGAGTGATATTTCCGTCGTATGAGATTTTATTGATGTGTTTCCGGAAGATTTGTCAATGACCACCACGACGACAAGTTTAGTTCCGTATAGATTTGGTTCATGGAGCGACGCCAGTCGTGACGTCTCCATATCGTCTAGCACCCTCAAAAATGCAAGAATTATCTGAACAACTTCAAGAGTTGGAAGAAAAGGGTTTCATATGACCTAGTCATTTTTTGTGGGGAGCACCGATGTTATTTGTTAAGAAGAAGGATGGTTCTTTTTCGCATGTGCATTGATTATAGGGAGTTGAACAAATGAACTGTTAAAAACCATTATCCACTCCCTAGGATTGAGAACTTGTTTGATCAGTTACGAGGAGCGTGTCCTTTCTTAAAGATAGATTTTCGGTCAGGTTATCATCAGCTACAAGTGCATGAGGATTCCATTCCAAAGACCGCATTTTGAACGAGATACGGACATTTTGAGTCTACGGTTATGCCTTTTGGGTTAACCAATGCACTAGCGGTTTTCATGGACTTAAAAAACCGGGTTTGCAAACCGTACTTAGTTCGATTAATCGAATGTGGTGATTGATGCGTTAAGAAGGAAGGAACGAGTGAAACCTAGACGTGTTCGAGCGATGGCTATGACCATTCAATATGGAGTAAGAGGAATGATATTGGCAGCCCAAAGTGAGGCGTTCAAGGAAGAGAACGTACGCACAGAAAGGCATCATGGGTTAGATTAACATATGGAAAAAAGGAGGATGAGAGTTTGTACTTTATGGAACGTATATGAGTTCTGTTAGTAGGGAATGATGAGAACGGTAGTAATGGATGAGGCTCATGCATCAAGGTACTTGGTACATCCGAGAGCGGATAAGACATACTATAACCTTGGAGACATGTATTAGTAGCCACGTGTAGAAAAGGATATAGTTACCTATGTTAGAAATGGTTGGATTTGTTTAAGAGGTGAAAGATGTGATGTCAAAGACTTTTAGCTTACTGCAATAGCCTGAGATACTTGAGTAAAAATGAGATAGAATCACCATGGATTTTATCAAAAATATTCCAAGGTCAAAGTAGTGAGTATGATGTGATTTGGGTGATGGTCGATAGACTGACCAAGTAGCTCATTTTCTAGCTATACAAGAAGATTTCAAGATGTGAAGTTGGAAAGGATATATATTGATGAGATAATAATAAGGAATGGAATTCTTGTGACGATCAACTCAGATTGAGATGAATGATTTACCATGTGGTTTTGGCAGACGATAGACTGCAAGAAAGTGTAAGGTAAGCGATTTTGATTTGAGTACTACTTAGCATCCTCAAGCGGATGGACAAAGTGAACGTATGATTTAGACTTGGAGGATATAATAAGGGCATGTGTTATCGATTTTGGTTTTATTATTCTTTAGAAGCATTTGGTTGTTACCGTTTCGAAGCTTTTATGGTGGAAATGTAGGTCGCTATTTTATGGGCTGAGATGAAGAAAAGTAGTTTGATTGGACCTGAATTGGTTCAAGAAACAACTGATAAAGTGGTGTTGATAAAAGAGAAGCTTAAAGCGGCGAGAGACCGTCAATAGAGTTGTGCTGATAATAGGCGTAAACTTGTTAGAGGTTTGAGGTAGGAGATCAGGTTATGCTAAAAGTGTCACCTTGGAAAGGTGTAATTCACTTTGGGAAAAAGGTTAAGTTAGCACCGAGGTATGTAGGGCCATTTGAAATTCTTTAAAGAATCGGTCCTATAGCGTATTGGTTGAGATTGCCTGAGGAATTGAGTGGAGTACATGACACGTTTCATGTGTTAAACCTAAAGAAGTGTTGGGCTGATGCTAGTTTGCATGTGCGAATGGACGAGATTAAGGTTGACAAAACTCTTCGTTTTGTCGAGGAACCTGCAGAGATTACAGACTATGAAGTTAAGAGATTAAAACGTAGTAGGATATCGCTTGTAAAAGTTTATTGGAATTCAAAGCGTGGTCCCGAGTTCACTTGGGAGCGCGAAGACCATATGAAGTCTAAGTATCCTCAGTTATTTGTTGATCGTGCTGTTGAATCGACTAGTTAAATCTCGAGATGAGATTTCCTTAAGGAGGAGATAATGTGACAACCGTGATTTGAGCAGGTTAGTTTAAACCTTTTTTTAATAGCTAAGAGTTCATTTTTTATGTGTTTAAGTGTTGTGCTATGTGAATTTTATGTGGGCATTAGTGAGTAATTAGGTGTTGATATCATTTTGATGTGTATCGGAAGCTCATTTTTAGTGTTGTTTGAGTTTGGTGTTATGTATTTCATTCGTTCACGGTGGTGATTAATGGATTATGAAAGAGTAGTGAATTGCATTGGGACGTCAATACTTGGTTTTTTTTACTGGAATAATGTGGTTGGAAATATGGGATGTCTGTAGTAAATCTTTCCGATATTATAGAAAGTGAATTTGGAAAGAAAAGTTAATTTTTAGAAAGCTGAGTTTATAGCAAAATGGTTTACTAATTTAGCGTAGGTTTTTATAAAAACTTAAGTATTGAAGGTAATTAATTATCTAAATAAAAGTATTAAAAAATTTTTTTTGTATCATGAATAGTAAATACGAATTTTGTATAGGAGAAATATTAAAAAAATTAATTAATTAAAAGGGAGGTGATTGGTAAATCGGTTTTTAGAATGAAATAGAAAAAATGGAACTAAATCTGATTACATTAGGGATTCTAGGTAGTATAAATATAAGATAGATTATCCCTAAATCACTGTTTCTTCCTATTTTTCCTAGTGATCGATGGCGGATACCTCCCTAAGAGAAGAAAAAAGATTTTTTTTATTATAGAACGGTTGGTGTTTAAGTGATACAAGAATCAGGTTTAGGTTTGGTCAGTTTATTTTTTTGTTTAGTTTTAAATCATGTAACGATTATTAAGATGGAGAATTAGGGTTTTATAAAAATCTGTAAATTAATATAATTAAACTAGTTAATAATGATTAGGGATGAATTATAAGTATGATGGTGTGTTCGGTTTGGTTTGGAATGCGTTAAAACTTGATTTAGTTTCAAGCAGAATTTAGGGTTGTGTTGTTTCGTGAATATCTAAAGGTTAGAAGCATAAATTATTGTGATTTCGGTGCCTATGGTGTAGCTCAGAGAGTCTAGTTTCCAGAACATCCGGCCTCAAAAGTTTTTACGGTCGGGAAGTCATTCAAAAATTGGTTACGAGAAAAGTGGTAAACAGTAAATACGAATCTGATTTGGTAGATTACGAGGTGTAAAACCATCTACTCAAAATTCGATTTACGAATTAGCCAACCTACAGGCGTTTGTTTTATGTGTCTATTAAAAATCCAAAAGAGAGCTTCTGATTTGGGAGTAATAAGTATTTTAGGTCCAAACTTTTTTAGATGTGCAATCAAATCCATAAAACTAAGTATTAAAAGTTTGATTTTATTTTGGGGCACTTAAGAGGGGAAATAATTTAGTGGGAAAAATCTAGGAGATATTAAACTCATGCTATTGAACCTATGATTTTGGTAATAATTTTATAAAGGTCGATAGGTGTGGTTTAGAATATGGTAAAGTGACACTAAAATTTGCGGTTTAGGGTAAATTGTTTTAACATTGAAAAAGTGTGTAAACGAGTTGGTAAAATGTTGGCATGGTGTAGGGGTGGCCCATGTTGGTAGATATAACATCTTAGCATCATATATGATTGTTAATGAATTAAGCATTTTGCTTAGTAGCGTGTAATGGTGTTTTTTTGTTTGTCTTAGCTTTGTGCGGAGGATTTTGGAATTGCTTTTGCATAGGTGAGTTTCATAGCCCCTTTTTTCTTATGTTTTCTTAGGGTGAAAATGATGCTTTGAGTTTAAATGTTTTTAGTTGCTATGATTATGTGTTATGTGGTTATTGAGTTTTGATGTGATACGCTCCATGGCTTTGTGATCAATTAGAGTTGTTTTGAGGTACGTAAGTTCGGTTAGAGAGTGGTGTTTACTACTCAATCAAATCCCACTGAAGGGTTGAAATAATAATCAATGTGTGTGGTCCAAGGCCTAAGTATAAAGTTCCAGATGGTAGGATTTTAGGTGCGTAAAGTGACATTATTTTGACACGCTATCGGATGTGGGGGGTTCTCCTACACTGTGTTGTAGTGTTATGGGATCGGATGAGTACGCCTACTCAGTGTTGTGATATGGGATCGGATGAGTACGCCTACTCAGTGTTGTGATATGGGATCGGATGAGTACGCCTACTCAGTGTTGTGATATAGGATCGGATGAGTAGGCATACACAGTGTATGGTTGTTATGAATTATTTTAGTAATCATAGCAATTGTATAAAAGTTTTATATGTGTCTTAAACTTATGACTCTCACCAATATTATGTTGACATTTTAAAGCATCATTTTTAAATGAGCATCATGGGAATAAGATAGAGAGAAGTGGCTAGAAAGAGACCATAGGATGTCGTGGAGTTTATTGCTTTTATGTCTTGAATATTGCATTGTTTAAATTATGGATAATTGTTGCTGTCTTGATATTGGCTAGAACCCCTTTTCATCAATATATGTCACTTTTCGTCTTTAGTATGTTGTTATGATATTTTCACTGAACTTTTGTGTTTTTAGGTTTTGTTTATTTATGCATTTTTGGTTTTCTCTATATAGACGCCATTGTGTTGTGATGATATCCATTCTCGTTATGCCTCGTGTTTCCGCCTTGGCGGGGTGTGACAACTAGAGGGGCTGAAAATGTCATTATTCTAAAGTTATAACTATAAGGACCTATCTTGCCAAGTTTTAAAGTTAAAGGTTTAATATTTATATACTTTTTATATAAAGGACTAAGCTTATATCATTAATCAAGGGTATATATTGCCATTTTTGTAAACTTAAAAATATAAAATATAATATTTTTATACAAATTATAAAAATATATATTAATAATATAAAACTCGATTTTATTAAAACTGACACATTTGTCGTTATTAATCATCGATCGACGCATTATAAAACAAGTACGTTATATAATTAACGTTAATTTTATCACCGACTAGGTTTTGATTGAAAACTTAAATCTATAACTTACCACGTTACTAGGGGAATTTCATAGAGGGGTTTCATTTAGGTATACGTTTGACGAGTTGCTGAATTTACGATTTAAAGTGTCCTAGCTCCTCAAACGTTTTCTACATGACCTCTGGATTATGATAGCCCGAACAGTGTTACGATGTTTTCATAACCAATAAATTAAATTAACGTCAATGTTAAACTTTATGAAATAAAGTCTTGAAGTATCATTTTTACAACCAAACTAACATCTTGACATACAATATTACCCAAGGTTGCCGTGACTAGTCGTTACTTTCTTTTAATTACTTTCGCCATCAATCAAATTTCCCTGTTAAGATGAGTTTATGGCCTCGTCTTTTAATCTTTAAATGTTTTATAAACCCGCGATGGGGATACATGCTATAAACCTTAAATGCAAGTGTTTTTCCAATTGTATGCTATACCAGATATATTATTGCCTAAGTACCTTCCAAGTGCCACTTTTCTCATATCGTGATCATTAATTACTTGCAATTGTGAGTGAACGCGGATTTTATGGATAGAATATTTCGGGGTTGTGACGACTCCATTGTGTGCCTATACTTTTGGTTACAAATAGCACTATATTTGACTCAATGTGGTTAACCTTTGCAAGTTACCTTTCCACGGGGACATTTGTTCTTTAACTAATGTCACTACAGTGATTTCCATGTTAACGTATTGATGTCATAAGCTTAGGGCAATAATAATGTTTTTCCCATGATAATTGTATTCGTTGCAATTATTACCATTATGATAACTTGTATTCAACCAATAATACTGTTTTCCATAATAATTGTAAATGCATGCAATTATTACAAACTATGGGTGTATAACAACGTAACCCACCATTAAACTTGTATTCAACCTAGTTATAAATTATTAAAATATAAAATTTCCTCACCTTTGTGTTGATCCTTTTTAACATGTTTATCTCAGTATTTGAGCAACTTAAGGCACAGAGGTGCTTGGACTTTTGAAAAGTTGGGCTAAATTGTTATCATTCAAACTTTATGTTTCTAGATTTTGGGACCTGTCTCCATTTGTAAAACTCTGATTTATTGAATGATAACTAAATTTTCCAAAACGTCTCTTTTGAGTCGTTTTCTATGATTATGTCTGTTGATCCATTAAGTAATACCCCAGATTAGCTTCCGCTGCTATATGTCAAAAATGGGGGTGTTACAGATTGGTATCAGAGCTCATGGTTATAGAGAATAAGGGTAAAACCTAAACTATAACTACTTTTTCCATCCAAGAAAGTCCTCTGTGCCACTGTAGTTTCCAAAATAGTGTGTGTAAGAAATTTCCATGGCAGATAATACACTACTACTATACTATTATATAAATAACTTATGTTATTTCCACTGGGTTGTTATATAGTCATGTCTTTTTCCACATCCTATTATTATCCTATCTAATTCCGATGTGGAGGATGTTCTTTCCTCTACAAATGCTCCTGACTATACTCCGGCTTTATTGGACTATTCTCCGGCTTCACCAGAAAGCACTTTTAACACTTCGGAAAGATTTAACTAAGAATCTTTTATCCCATTAGTATTCTCACATTTCCACGATATAGAGGTCAGGATTGTTTACCCTATGATCTATATTACGACTACTTATTATCTTTATTTACATCATTAGGATCAATATCACCGATTAAGTCAACTATACCATCTCTATACTATTCCTTTAATAATTCTATCTCCCACACTAAGCTATCTAATTCCATGAAGATCATTATGGATTATTCCATGAACAATAGAAAACAAATTAGTCTCTAAGAAACCAAGTGAATCAGAGTGAACCAGAATGGTGCAGCGGAAGCATTCAGTAGGCCCATATCCACGTACTTTCCACAAACGTGATATCAAAGAATAGGATTTTACTGATACCGTAGGGATATTATATATTTGGTATGATTTGGTATTCGCTATTTTATACATCTTTTTACCTTATAAAACGACCCCAAAAATACCAATACATAATAAAATTGCACATATTGTTGTTTTTTGTGTTTGTGTATGTGCAGGATACGATATCAAGAAAATGACAAAAAATAATGGACAAAGCCGGACGAAAACCAAGCACGAGAATATAATGAAAGCGCGAGATTACAAGTCCAACGGTGCCCTCAGATTTAATTGGACCAGCCCGTAACCCATTTTGTGGGCCGGGCCGTCCACTATTCCAAAAGCCTAATATAATGCTTAAGCCCATTTTTAACCATAATATAAAGTTACATAAATTTGAGACGTATATGTTGCTGACGTCAGGCCGCACATGCGGTGAAATTAAATGGAAATGAAATCACGTGCAGTTCCACTAGGGAAGATATGTGTACGCGATGTTGTGTGGCCACGTAGCTAAGATATTATTCTACAATCATTCAATTGTTGCATCGTATGATCTAAGAAATGAAACGCAGCTTGTTAATGAGGCAATAATATTGGCACGTGGCGACTTTGTGCGGGGTGGATTAATGTATGCAAAGCGGCCAATCGTGTGAGGGCAAAATGCTATGCAATGATTGGCCACTATATACTCAAATATGTATTGGACAGAAATTACACTTTCACCCCCTTGGTCCCTTATAAATGTATCCCGCTCCCCTCACTTGTACTAGTTTTTTTCTTTTATTTTTTTTAGTTTAGTTTAGATATTTTTTAGCTTATTTCTTTTTTGTAATTGCTTATTTTAGTTTTAATGCTTAATGTACTCATCTCTTGTCTCAAGCTTATTAATATGATGTAATAAAAATTGTTCGAAGCTTATTAAAGATCTTGGTTTGCTTATTCTTTTTCTTATTTGCTCGATTCTAGTTGTTTTTGTTTAGCTTATTCATTAAGCTACTTTTTGTGCTTATTTCAGTGGCTTATTAGTATCAAAAGTTCTTAAAAAGCTAAAATAACAACTCCTATTAGCTCTAGCTAATTCGATTTATTACCAAAAGTTTTTAAGTATTTTTCGAATTAATAAGCTAGAATAAGCTCGTATTTAGCTTATAACTATGCTTATTTCGTTTTTGTTTAAATAGGAGTTCTTATTTTCTGAAATGATAAGTTTCTATTCATCTTGTTTGGTTTAGTGTAAGTTTAAAGTGTTAGATCAAATTTTATGAGCTTATTTGCTCTATCTCGTTTGGATATTTGTTGGTATTTCGTTTGAATGCTTAATACTTAACTTGTTATTTTCTTAGTCTCGTTTGCTTATGTAGAATTTTTTTAAGACAATTGTCTCGTTAATTTTGAAAATGATTAATGCTTATTTAGTGGTTTAAGTTTTGTTAATGATTAGCTAGAAATTCTTGCTCGTTGTTTTTAGTTGCTTAATCGTGACTTAACCTAAGTGTTTGCTTATTCGATTGTGCTTATTGGTTCTAGCTTATCAGATTTGCTTATTTTTTTGAGTAAAAATCCTTTTCGTAAGCAACTGGTGACATTTGGTTTGTAAAATTAGAAGTTGGGACTTGCTTGTTTGAGTTGTGGCCTCGAAATTGGGATTTAGTCTATTGAATTTTAAGACGGTTTGGACTTTGCGAGTTTTTATATACAGTGAATTTCAATTTAGAAAATATAACATGTGCTGTTAACAATGTTCATTGTTTTGTGTTTTGACTTTTTGGTTCCCGGTTCGTCTATCATCGAGGCGGGAGCTTAAGGGTTTTTTTTAGCTAGACCGACTTTAATTATTTTGTTTTGTTAAATAAATCGGTGGTGGTATTCGTTTAATTGAGGGGGGGGGGCTCGAGGGTCTCCAATTCGGTTTCTTTTTTCCTTCATCTTTCAATTAATTAGTGAGTTTTTATTTTATCATTTGAATAATATTGTTTTTATTTTTCCATGCTTAGTGTAGCTTTATTTTTTAAAATATTTAGTTTTTATTTCATTATGAGTAGTGAGTAGATTAGTCAGTGCTTGTTAAGTGGATAGTGATTTGGAATTTTGATGCGGGTGTTGGGTTAAAAAGATTAAAAAAATTTTTAGTCATAAGTGTGTCATATCGATTTACATTCCGTCATTTATTTTTAATGCAATTTAATTTCTTGTCATTTATTTTTAAGCATTTCATTTTACTTGTCATTTTAATTCGTTAAACCTAAGCCCGCACTTAATGAACATTTCACGTCACTTAGCAAGCATTTTATTCATTTATATTTTTAGATCATTTTTTAGTATAATCTTGTAGTTTTAAATATTAGTTTAATTTTTAGAATAAAAATAGTTTTAAACCAAAAGTTTAGTTTCCCTTTTATATGCTTTCCCTTTTAGTAGATTTAGAAAACCAAACCAAAAACTTTTATGCTATTCAAGCTCGAATTAAAACTTAAACGTAGATTTCCATTCACCTCTCGTCGAGGAAACGACCCGTAAGGTTTTTGAGATTTCGCTTTGGTTAAAAGTGAATTTCTTGAACCCGACGGTAATACTATACTATACTATAATTGTTTCTATCCTTATTATTACGTATCTATATATTATATTATATATTTTATACGTATCGATTCGGACGGATCAATCTTACACTACTCCTAAAATTAAATTACACTCCATTCTTTTTAAGAGAAACCTAAAACTATTTATATAAAAACTATGAAGCTTGGGTCTTGATCTTGTATTTGTTATGTGAGAGGGTCGAAGTCTTCAATCTCAGCCATCAAATAATCTTGGTCACCAAGTCTAGCAATCACAACCATTGATTTTGTCCCATGTCCCTTCCATCAATCAGAAAATTTAGGATTGCCAACATGTCTTATCTTCTTGCTTGGGGAGGGGGTGAGGTTAAGGTTGGGTTTTGTGTTTTGTCGGGTTGCAGGGTTGGATGATAGAGACGGGTGAATAGTGGTGTTTGGCGGGAAAGGTATATTTGGGTGCAGGGTTAACGGGAGTTAGGGGTTAGGGACTAACGGTGTAAAGATTAGGACTAAGTTTGTTAGTCCCTAAGGACATGTGGTGAAATAGAAAAAGGACTAGAGGTGTAATGGACTAACGGGTGTTATGGTTTAGGTGTTTTGGGCTTATGAATTGGGCCGGTTAATATGGTTTTGGACTTTAGGCTTTATAAGGGCTTAAAAGCTTAAGGCTTATGATTGATGATTAATGGGTTGACCCGGCCCATTAACTTGGGTGCGGTTTGGTCAATGCATACGTCTTTGGCTTCGACTTTGACTTTTTGACTTTTCACGCTCTTTCTATTCTCATGCTCGGTTTTGTCGGTTGTTGCTTTGTTTTTTTCCTTTAGTGAATATCCGTTACCTGCACAGTATAAAAAGCAAAACACACATATATTTGGCATTTTATGTCCGTTTTTGGTCATTTAGGATCGTTTTTATAGGTAAAAGGTGTATGTAATTAAGCACATAACACAACCCAAAGCTAAAGACACTAACCAAGAGAAGCTATATCTTTTGCATATAGATTTATGTGGCCCCGATGCGTGTGGCGAGTATTAACGGGAAAAGGTATATCTTAGTGATTGTCGACGATTGCTCAAGATTTACTTGGGTTAGATTTTTAAGGACAAAAGATGAAGTTCCTGAGGCCATCATTAAATGCGTTAAAAATATTCAAGTTTGTTTGAATGCCACCGTCCGTAATGTTCGAACAGATAATGGAACCGAATTTGTCAATGTGACACTTCGTGAATTTTATGAAAATGTTGGCATCTCGCATCAAACATCTGTTGCCCGCACTCCTTAGCAGAACGGCATTGTCAAAAGGTGAAATCAAACTCTTGTAGAAGCTGCCTGTACAATGTTAATATTTTCTAAAGCTTCATTATTTTTATGGGCTAAAGCAATCAACACAGCCTGTTACACCCAAAACCATTAAATAATCCGCCGCAGATACAACAAAACTCCATATGAGCTTATGCAAGATAAAAAACCAGATTTATCATTCTTTCATGTCTTTGGTGTACTATGTTATCCTACCAATGACAATGATGACCTGGGTAAATTAGATGCAAAAGATGACATTGGTATTTTTGTTGGTTACGCGCCCGTAAAGAAAGCGTTCAGAATCTACAACAAAAAAACCTAGAAAATTATTGAAACAATTCATGTGACATTTGATGAGCTGACAGCTATGGCTTCTAAACAATTCAGTTCAGGACCCGGGCTTCAATGTATGACTCCTGCAACATCTAGTTCGGGACTCATTCCAAATAATGTTTCTTTATAACCTTGTATTCCACCACCAAGATATGATTGGGATCGCTTGTTTCAACCAGTGTTCGATGAATACTTCACTCCTCTACCAATTGCTGTTACTCTGGTTCAAGAAGTTGTTGCTCTGCGAGCTGTGGTAGCCAATTCTCTTGTGTCAACTTTCATTGACCAGGATGCTCCATCATCAAGTACTCCATCAACACAAGAACAAGAACAATCTCCAATCATTTCTCAAGGTTTTGAAGAATCACCAAAAACACCAATCTTTTGTGATGGTCTACTTAATGAATCTTCTCATGAAGAATCAACCTACCTCATGGGATCATCCTCAAATGTGAGACAACACAAAACCACACTCAATTTAACACCTTGGTAGATGGACTAAGGATCATCCTAAAGAAAATGTAATCGACAATCCTTCTTGTTCTGTCTCTACGAGAAAGCAACTCCAAACTGGCGCCATGTGGTGTTACTTTGATGCCTTCCTAACATGTAGAACCATAAACACTTCAAACAAGCAATGGACCGAAAACCATCAGGATCGGATGCTATGAGCCAAGAAAGAAATTCTGAATTTTGAAAGGCTACAAGTTTAGGAATTGGTTCCGTGTCCAGATAAAGTGTTATTGATCAAACTTAAATGGATTTATAAGGTCAAAACAGATGAATTTGGTGGGTACTAATGAATAATGCTAGACTAGTTGCTCAGGATTCAGGTCAAAGAAGAGGGAATCCGTTTCGCGGAATCATTTGCCCTCATTGCTAGAATTAAAGGCCATCCGTATCTTCATAGCAAAATGCCGCCACTAAGAATTGCTATTTTTCAAATGGATGTCAAAACGGCATTCTTAAATAGCGAGCTTAAAGAAGAGGTCTACGTTTCTTAACTAGAAGGATTTGTTGATCAGGACAACCCATCGCATGTGTACAAGCTAAAAAAGGCTCTCTATGGTCTCAACAAGCACCACGTGCATAGTATGACATGCTGTTAACTGAATCATCTCTTCACTTAACTGCTCGTCGAGACATAGTCCGTCTCGGTATAGTAGTTGATCCTACCTTTTCACACAAACGCAAGCTAGGAATGACTTATACTGTACATCCAATTTATTTGACGATATTAATATTTGCATCCTCCTAATACCTGCCAGTGTAATGATTTGCTAATCCCCAATCTGACCACGAAGTTTAATGATGTCAATGATGGGAAAATGTCATATCTTTTAAGATTACAATTTCTCAAAGTTCCGAGAGCATCTTTTATAAACCAATCTAAATATGCTTCTGAAATTGTTAAAAAATATGGTATGCTATCTACTGATTCTGTCGACACACCCTTGGTAGAAAAAAGTAAACTGGATGAAGATCTACATGGGACACAAGTTGATGCTACACATTTACATGGCATTATTGGATCCCTATGTCATCTTACATCCAGTAGACCTAACCTTATCCATGCAGTCTACTTATGTGCTCAGTATCAGGCAAAGCCTACCGAAAAGCACTTACAAGCGGTAAAATAGATCTTTAGATACCTTAAAGGAACCATTAACATGGGTCTCTGGTACTTGAAGGATACCAGTATGTCTTTAACAGCATATGCAGAAGCAGACCACGCGACGTAGTACATCTGGAAGCGCTCAGTTCTTAGGTGACAAACTTGTTAGCTGGTCGTTAAAGAAGCAAAAGTGCATTGCCATATCGAGTACAGAGGCTGAATATATTGCCTTATCTGGGTTTTGTGCTCAAATCTCCATGGATTGCGTCACAGCTAACAATATACTTTTCCATTCAATAAGATTCCTCTGTACTGTGATAACAAGAGTGTTATTTCTCTATGCTGCAAACCATGTTTCATAACACACACATAGAAGACTAACTAAACACACAGCCAAGAACATCAATTTTCCTACCATTCATTAAGGAGCAAGTGGAAAATAGAATTGTGAAGCTATACCTTGTCCGGACTGAATACCAACTGGCTGACATATTCACCAAACCTTTGCCAAGAAAAAGATTCAACTTTTTGATCGAAAGAGTCGTATGCAAATCCAGTCTCCGAAACCGTAAAAAAAGTCTCGACACGACGACAACAGACACGAGTGATGGTGGTAACTCGTATCTTGTATTATATGTACATAAGAAAACATAAAACCACAAAATATTTTTCTTCTATATAAATTTTTCAAAAAGAAAATAAACAATTAAAAAATCAAAAATCATCTAAATAATTATCTCTGGCATGTCTTCTAAAAATTGATAACATTTACGGCCTTAGAAATGTCATTCAATACCGATACGAGGCTGTAAATGAAGTTCAAGCAGAAGTTCAAAAGTTTTCAAAACATGCCAAAAATGGCTTGCTATTATTTCGGATAGCAACCCGTTCATCATCTTAAAGGCAAGTATTTCAAAAAGAAAACTTGACCTAATAACGGGAATTTATTCTCGGGGCATGGTCGTACATTATTACCATCAAAGGCTTGTGTTTACTTTGCAACACAACCCGTGCTTTCTATATTCCATAAGTGTACGTCTCAGTGCGCTTATGTGTCAAAATAAGAGAAATCTTATTTTTTATGATGTTGATTTTCAAAAATAAAATAATCATCTCAGAAATTCCTCAGAAAATGATTTTTTAAGGCATTTGACCACTCAAACAACGACTAAAGCTCTTTAAATAGAAAACGGGTCATTGTCTGAGGGGGAGAGAATGTCAAAAAAATATTCTTCATAAAATCATGTTTGTGATATGGAAAAAGGTTTAAACTAGAACAGGTTTACAATTAAAGGGGAGCTAATAAGATTATTTATTTGGAACCTTAAATGTTATGTGTTTATGCCTTCAGTGATTAAATAGCAAAAGTTAAGTATCTAAGCATTATAGTATAAACTATAGGGACTCAATGTGCTATTAGTCAAACTAGGAATGCCTTTAGAAAACTTAGTATGGAAAATTGAAAGGTTATAAGACTCTAGGGGGCATTTGTATCAAAAGGTTAAACTTTGTACACAAACACCCCTTCCCTTTCACTCTTTCATCACTGTTAATCATACAAAACGACCCTAAAACCTCTTTCCCTCCCAACTTCAAAATCGTCACCCTCACATCCAATGATTTCTCGAGGCCTATATCACTGAAGCTTTACAGGAAACTAAAAACATGTTCCTTATCATCTAAGCTACTTATCTTTAAAAGGAATTAGACAGTATATTTATTGTTTTCTCAGAATCCTTAGAAATTGGTCTAGGGTTAGTAAAACTCAAAGTATGTCCTTATCCTAAATTAGTTGAGGTATTTTGATCCTTAAGGTGTGTAAGTTGCTCGACTAGAGCAGATTTGTATAAGCTTATCATATGGTCTTGATTTTCATGATTTTTATGGCGAAAATTTAGGTATTTGGATATTACTTGTAATTTGTGATGGGTTTGTGTTTAATTAGTTCCTATATCCTTTCTTGAATGCTTATAAACAGGAAAAAAATCCAATGTCATTGATGTAACTTTGTAAGTTTGATTCAACGAGTGTCACAAATACTCGTATTTCACTTGTTCCTATTGATTTGAAAATATATGGAAGATTTGTGTTATACTTGCTAGGATGCATTCATATATGCAATGTGTACATGTTAGGATTGTATAAGTGCCAAAAAAAATTGAATGTGTGCAAATTCAAAATTATAGACGGCGTTTTATACGTGTCTGCCTATAGAAGGATTATTTATAACAACAATCCGGAAAACGTAGATTAATACACGCTAATAGACGGAGATTTATACACATCCTAATAGACGGAGATTTATACATGGGCTAATAGACGGCGATTTATACTTAAAATCTAGACGGCGATTTATACTCATATCTCTAGACGGTGATTTATACTCAAAACTCTAGACAGTGATTTATACTCAATCTCTACGCACCGCGTGCGCGCGCCACCCCTCCTCCACTCCACCACCCACCACCTTCTACACCACCCCCACACCACCCTATATAACGAGCTCCTTCTATACGCTACACGCGATTTTCTATCTCTCACTCACAGCATTCACAGGTGCTATTTAGCATCACCCTCAAATCGTTCTACAATAGGGGCAAGAAGTCACTCGAACTCACCATCTCGAGCGACTAATATATTATCTGCACTACTTGATACAACTCTCAGCTTTAAAGGTTCAATCTTGAGCCGATATCTCATACTATTCCACTAGTATGTGTGAAAGCAAATCCAGAATGACTTTGGTATGATTAGCGGCCATTAAACACGACCATCGCAACTCTTGTACACAACGTATAATAATTTGTATTACTAGTCAGGTAGAGTATATTCACTGATCATATGCATATTACCTATTACATGGATCTCTTAGTATAGCGTCACTGATACATCTCCACAAGGATCCAGCTATGACACTATCTATTTCTCATCTCGGTGTCTAAACACATATTAGTCATTACTACAATATTAGGTACCTCAAACTTTGAATGTCATTGGTAGGTTTCGTGTAATCTAGAAACCTCTCAGACATCACTTCTTATACAATATCTTGCTTGTGATAAAGTAATAGCCTCTATGCATATCTGTCATCTACTGAAAATAAGTTCTCTATTATACTGCTTTTCTCTCGTCTGGAGTCAACAGAGAAGTGAGGTTGCTGTACTACTAGTTATCTGACAGAATCAGTTATGGTAATGAGAGGTGTATAATCGATTGGCTAGGAGTGCACTACAGACTCTTACTGGATTCTAATATGGAAGCATTAACATATTATAACTATTATATCTAACGATCGGGTACTACTATACTCATAATTCAACAGTGCATTAATCAGGACATTATGAGTTATTGGATGTCACTACATTGAATATGACCATGTCTTTGTCTACAACCGAGATACTGGAACATGTGTATTACCTTATGTAAGGGTACTATTGTTTGTTTTAATGATTAGTGATAGGTAGATTATTATCTCAACAATTGATCTCGACAGTATGAGCGACAAAGACGGGTGTGCATCGATGTGAGTGTAGGTAGTATCTGACACTTCATCTGTGTGTGGTAGGACATTAGGTGTTGTACACGAGTGTCACTAGCATCTGTGTTGTTATTCTATATACACAAAGGGTGTCTATTGCATGCAATGGACTCTTTTTCAGACACACACAGTTGAGACAACAGTATGAGTATTTGTCTGATGTATATTAGTTGTAGAACATTTTGATATGTTTTGATAGTAATATGTATGTAATTGGAATTGTGGGGTATGGTCTATGATACACACAACATCGTTCATCTATGTTATATAGATGGATGGGATAGTGTGTCACGGGTAACAAAACACTCAGAGGACTTTGGCATGGTATAATAGGTCTACATGTACAGTCTGAGTGATCTGTTTGGACAGATGTGTTATGTGGAACGGGGACTCACGCAGGAGAAACATTATCGGATGCAGAGCGGTCAGTGCTGTAGCATATGAGTAGTCTATCAACTACTGTTATAGCTTTCTCATGTGGGTGTAGAAATGTAGTGCTCGAGTGTGATGAAGCGTCGGATAGTAATGAGCGGTCGGTAGGATAGCGGTAGTGGCTAGGTTTGGATTACTGTAGTTTAGAGATTTCAGTGGTGATCTAGAGAGAGTGTGGTAGATGAACTTCTGACAGAGAGTGGACACACACACACAGACAGTCATGATGGTATCTAGGGTGCAAGGGAGTGGTTATCTTGATGTTATATGTTATCACACACGAGTATCTATGGCATACTATGAGTGAGGACAGAGACACAAGTTTAGACAGCTAGTAATGTTAAAGTGAGGGTTGGAATTGAGTTATATTTGTTTGTATCTGGTGGTTGGAGAGCACAGTCTTAATTTCTACTAGTCGATTATCAGAAAGAGGGGTGGGTGTCTCTTACAGCTGTCTTGATCCCATTTTGGTGTCCTACGACGTGTGTGTTCGTTATACACACGATGACGATCATTGTGATACACTGAGTGAACACACAACACAGTAGTGTGTTGTGCACTTCTACATCGCAGGACTTAGTGAGATACTATAGTCTCTCTAATTATTGTGAGGTTATTCGAGAAGTGGTGGAGATAGTGGTATAGGTCTAATACAATATATGGTAGGATGGAATAGATATTATAACAGCAGGTCACGACTCTGTAGGGAATGAAGTGTGTGGATACGGACTAATGGGATCACTCACAGATTTGGGTTACTCTTGTTGACGGGCGATGGTGTCGGGGGTCTTAGACACAGTATGTTCTGTATGGAAAGTAGTAGTACGGTGAACTTCATTATGACACTTTCTGCAGAAGGGATGGTGAGGCACATAACATTGATGGGGTGTACAAGAGAAGAGACAGAGTGTTATTAGATTAAGAGGATAGACTATGTAGTGGAACCGGTGGCTGGACTAACAAACATCGACTCAGAGATTGCTAACAGTAAGCAGAGGATAGTGAACACACAGGAGTGTATGTCTACTAAGTGATAGTCACGAGGTTCTAGTTGAGTATCTTATATAGGGAGTAGATATTAGAGGTGTATCAGTATGTACACAGTTTTTGAGAGAGCGAGGATCGAGAACGATGAAAGAATAGTGCATCTTCATCAGGCAGGAGTGGGCGACAGGCATGGCAGTATCAGGTATGATAGAGTTTACACACAGCATCTGAGTTGAAATACTAAGAGTGTGGTATATTTGAATCAGGTAGAGATGTCTAGAAGAGAGACGTTATAGTTGCAACAGGTGTAGAGGTAATTAACACGGTTATTATGGTGCTTAGAGAGGAGCGTCTGGTCAGGTATATCACTGATCGGAGGTGTGGGTGGGATTGAATATCGATACTAGTCACATTCTGATCATTTGGTGTATAATGTAGGTAGGGTGGTTGTGAGGTTGGTTAAAGTGCAAGAAACAGATGATTTCGTTTATAGCATGTTTAGGACTGAGATTTGATCAAGAGTGGAGAGGTGTTAGCATAAATATTGTTTCATGGACTTGAGTCTAGATAGGAGGAAGACTGTGATATGGGTTATGGATGCGTTAGTTGGGAGAGCGTTCGACTGGATGACGGTCGAAAACGGGGGAGGAGTGACACATCTATCTGGAGAGATGTCTCTGAGTCTCATGTGTTTTCATCGGTTGTCTAGTTGGAAGGCTAGTGCACGGATTGATTCTCCAATTAGAGTGGGTACGGGCGAGAGATGGAGAGCTTTGACTGGAGAGGGTAACAGTAGGTAGTATCTCCGTGGGGGCTAGTAGTTTATGGTGTGTGAAGTGTGGAGGGTAGTCTCTAGTATCAACGGTGGTCTCTTTTCGAGTGTAGGTATGCGAGAGAGATCTCACACATTTAACGAGAATAGGTGGAGTGATGGTTGACAGGGGGGGGATATGTATAGGACTTTCTATCGTGTTGGGTTACACTGGGCTTCATACAGAGGACTGGTGTTGCAGTCGATAAGAGACATGGAAGCATTTTTGGTAGGGTGACACAACACTGATGTATTTAGTAAGTGATGGTTGAGTTAGGGGTGTATTTATACACGGACATAGGACACAAGCACAGATGTAGAGTGTACATTCTAGTATATGTTCTCCTGTGGAGATGTAATAGTTGCAATAGTATTGGAGGTGGTGTGAGTTGGGTGTGGCACAGGTGGCAGCGGTATAGTCACACTTTGGTAGAAGAGGAGGGTCTTTTATCAGTAGAGATAGTTGGGTGAGTGGTTCTTCTAGTGTCACACACAGTGGGATTTATTGGATTATATGGGAGGATTGTAGGACATAGGTTATTTATAGTGAGGAGGAGTATTTGTGGGTGAGGATCTGATCTCATCTAGAGTATCATGGTGACAGAACTTATGATGATAGTAGCTCTATTTAGAGAGTACAGACTTTAGTGAGGTCTTCATTGCGTGTGTTTCTGAGATAGCGGATAGATGAGTAGTTTGTACGGCATGATGGAGATGGATATGGTGCGTGGAGGGATATATCACTAGGAGTGTTTTGGGGGACTGTTAGTATAGACGTGAGAGTAGACATTGGGGAGATACTTCACTGATCAGATGTGCATATACGAGTGTGGGACAGATATATCTAAAACAACACGGGGAGGTGAGAAGCGAGTGGAGTAGACAGGGGGGTGTGACACGATATTCTGGAGCAGAGCACAAGTGGGACGTCAGATTAGTCAGACGGGAGGTAGATCATACATGAGATAATTGTAGACCATCTACTTCTCTTGCAAGGATATGATTACTTACACATCACACACATGTGATGGAGGTGCGACATATGAGCGTGCAGGATAGGAACACAATGAAAGGGTTGGGCGATACTCTGAAGTCATAGAGTGTTTTTGGGGGGACTCACAGGTGAGACGGTAGGTGCATCTTCGCATCGAGAACTGTATTGTACATATGGACACAGATAGAGTCACTACAAGAGATGAGAGTATCAATGTAAGCAGCTGACTAGATTGAGGATTATTACACTGAGAGTATAGATTTGTGGAAATCATCAGGAGTGCATTACTGAGTAGTATAATCTGAGGGTCAATGAGATAGTTAGGTAGTAAACACTATCTTAGTAAATGGAACATCATAGGGGGGAGGGGAGAGACAAGTGGAGTGATATCGCTGTGGGGGATTTTAATCTAGGATAGGTAACACTGTGTGGAATATTGGTGTAGATTAGGAGAGAGTGATGGATGGTATGACTTATTTTCAAGTTGGGTCTGTCACACTTGGCGAGTAGACAGTTGACGAGTGTGCGAAGGGGATGCGAGATAGAGATGGACACACATCACATCTCAGTATATTGTGGTGACGTAGTGATTTGTGTAATGGTGGTTCAGGTATCTCTGTCATGGTGTGTTTACGATGATATACACAAGGGGCTGGTGTTAGTGACAGGGATGCAGGGAGCAGACACACTAGACTATAATAACATTGAACAGCACACACACACTGTTATAGTTTTAGACACACACTTCTGACAATCTGGATAATTGTGATGAGTGATTCGAGGAGGTAATGAGCATCTGTGTTATCAGAGGAAGAATTGACTTGTTGGTGTCTAGTTTTGTGGAATGTGCTGTGGTATTACTTCTGTGACGTTAGGGACACACAGGTGCAGCTATGATGATCAGTGGTCAATAAGTATGTAGAGGTGGTGTGGTTGTAATGGGTCATACAATCGTGGGACTACTACTACAGTTTGGTTGGTTGGTGTTATGAGGACGAAGCAACATTTTATTTGACTGACGTACACTATGATGGCTGAGGAGGAGACATAGTGGAGGGCAGTAGGGCAACCACTCTTATGCACATGTGATTGTAGCTGGTTTTGGGCTCTGTTTTGCGTGGGTAGATTGGTATTTATGTTACGCTATTTTTGAGACACACAGCGTTAAGTTGATTATCTGTGATCTCATGATTATTATAATGGTCAGATAGTCTCGTATTGAGATAATTGACTTTAGATGAGTATTTGGGGAAGGAGCGAGATCTAATGCGTGATGGTATTGGGGATTATGAATCACAGTTGAAGGAGTACACTCTTATGTGGGTGATGAGTGAGGAGTTGCAGGCATAAAGCATTTTTTTTCTAGAGGGAGTACAGTCTTAAGAGGTGACAATACAAATTGTATATTGGCGTTGTTCGCTCATGACACACTGGCTAGGGACTGATCATCAGAACTGAGGTGGATACACAAGATAATGTGTGTTGATTTCAGTACGTTGCGTGCATCACACATAGGGGACGCACGTCACAGTAGGACCGAGGTACAACTCATATATGGCATTTTGTGGTAGCTTGGTCTGGTCAATACTGGCGAGTGAGACACAACGCTGACGACATTTCTATGTGTGGGATAATGTCGAGTCTCTAATACGTATTTTGATTGAGGGGGCACTATGGGATATACAGAGTACATATAGACTGACTACACACACAAGGGGAGATATATTACATGAGGTTGGAGCGATAACACTATATTGTCTGTCTCACAGTGAAGATAGAGGTGAATAGATAGGTGGTGGTATAGGTTGGACGACACACATCTGACTTCTGCGTTGGTGGATAAGAAGTAGTGTATACAGGTAGTTGACACTATGTTGAGGCACAGTGCAACACGACTACTGACAGAGTTACTATATGAGGACACAGAGATCACACTCTTTAACAGTGGAGACAATGGATGTCATTTGTCTACGATGACATGACGTAAGATGAAATGATGGAACACGGTCAGATAGAGGGGTGTGGATGAGTTGAGGACACTCCATGAGGAGTGGGAGTGATGTAGTTAAATAAGGGGGTTCAATAGTTATGTTGTGTTGTTTGTGATGATTGTGGTTGAGATGAATTGTGATCTACATTTTCACCACCTCACGTAGATACACAAGACTTACTCAGAGTATGATTTTCTAGTGCGAGAATTTCTTAGCACTCTGTAACAGTCAAGTGACTGGGCAGGAGAGGTAGGGAGACTCATGTCAGGGATCATTGTTGTGTGGAGCGTGAGAGCAAGAGTATATAGTCTCTGGATATGTTAGGAGGGGATATATGGGACAATGTTTAATATTACAGCACTTCTTTATGAGTAGGTGAGAGGATAGACAGGTATAGTGCTTTATGGAGGTGTATGTAGGGACTGGGGATGTATTATGATGGTCAGCGCTCGAGTGTAGACTTGGCGATGAGTGAGTGAGTCTACGAGTTTTAGATAGGTCAGAAGTAGATGGGAGATCTCTGATGACGGTGTGTGTCACACACACGGGTTTTAGTGGTGGCGGAGATAAACTTATGATGAGCACAGTGATGGAGTAGGGAGTGGTGGGTTCTATTAGTGACTATCATCATGAGTGGGTTCGGGGTATCAGTGTTAAAGGGTATATTTGATGGTGTTGATGGATCATCAAGGCTAGCTACTAGGAGTAGTGGGAGTTCTGTTACGGTGGTGTGGTCTAGATTGATGAGGATTGGGGTCAATAGTCTGGGTAGATAGGAAGTCATGATCTGAACATTATTAGTCATGACCTTCAGTATTGACAGTGGTTGGATTGTGTATAGATTGTTAGGTAATATTTGTGCACTCATGACTGGAGGTAGATTGAGTCATTGTTCAATATTATACACTTGGATAGTACAAGAGTCAGGGACAATGTCACACTAGTCAGTGGTAGATCTGTTACAGTTATTATGTAGTGGATGCATGGGACAAACAACATTGGTTCAGTGACAAATCAGGCAGGGATGTTCATTTAGTTCAAATTTCAGAGATTCATATAGGCATGATTGCTGACATGTGTTTTATTTGATAGGCTGAGGGGTAATGATTCGAGTATATTCAACTGACAGCACGATTTCACTACATACAGTCTGGACTAGGTGCGTTGATTGGTACTGAGTGGTAATTGGGTTAATGATGAAAATTGGTTATTCAGACATGAGTCAATACTATTGGAGTACGGTCTAGCGAGGAGTATTTTATCCTAGATATGACAGTGGATTATTGGAGTGTTCTCATTAAGCGGGTATTGAGTCTTTATGGTTATCACGTGGTCACTTTGCGGAGTGCGGATAGAGATTTGGAGATTTATGTGGCTGGACTTTTGTGGAGATGACATAGGAGATACAGTGTGAGGCGATATATCTATGTCATAGTTTGATTTCGTAGATGTGAGAAGTATATTAATTTAGAAGATAGACACAGGTCACTACTGTGGATACACAGATAGATTCACAATTAGACAGGGCGGGGATATATAGTATGATACATAAGGTATACGACTGAGTATCTTAAGGTAATGAGCACGAGTCAGAGATAGTGTGAGACAACTGGTGTGGGGTACGTGTGTTATAAGCGTAGGGAACTATGTAGCAACAGACTGGATTGAACTGACAATGCGAGGTGTGTATATAGGAGCACACACACTCGGTGCACGACACACGAGCACGAAATATTTGGATGATAACATGAGTGTTTGAATATATTGTGATTATTGGTAGTGTATTTGATATGTGGTTGGTGCACGATATAGGGACTTTGAATGATTCGAGTTATACACGGTGTAGAAGGGTGTGATTGCGAATAAGGAGCATGGATTCATTTAAACTTCGATGGGGAGATACGTATCGACTATGATTCAGTACATATGTAGCTGTTAGCAGGATGTGGAGGAGATCCAGTGTGTATGATCAATCAATTAGTGAAGTTAATAACAAACAGATACGATGGAACTGCACATGTGTGTGAGTTCATGTGACAGCGGAGATGAGCAGAAGACTCTGTGTATAAGTAGATACAACTCACCAGATGAAGAATCATTTAGGTAGGATAGGTGGTATTTTAATTAGACAGAAGAGTGGTGTTTGGAGAGAGATAGGGAGAGTGACAGTTGGACTGCGTGATGTGCGCACATATCTATGAGGTGAAATGCCTAAGGGATCTGTTCTAACATGTTGGGTGGGTGTTAATAGTACACTGATCAGACATAGTAACAGCGTGTAATGTGTGACTATTATATATGTGCATCATATCGGGGTGTTATCTAGATAGGACAATCATGTTGGATAGAGTATAGAGCTAAGAGCGGAAGGACTTAGCAGTGAGAACACGTGGGTGTGAGAGGGTGTAGGGCTACTCTCAAATTCTTACTGCAGTGGTGAGTGAGTGGAGTGCGGAGTGGACGAGTGGTGTGTAGTGTGGACACGAGGAGGAGAGACGGCTGATAGTATAGCAACATTGAATGATACAATGTTTATGGTGATAGGGTGTTGTAAACATTGGATGTGTGTCTATGGCTATGGTATATAGTGTGTGATTCGTTGAAAGGGTTTTTAATTTTATATAAAAAATAAGGGTAAAAGATGTTTGTTTTAACGGGATTTTACAAGGAAAAGAAATAACCGTAATAATTTAAAATAAGAGTTTGTCAAGTATTTCTTTATAAACTCATGTTGCGAGTATTCACTACAGTTCGTTCTGAACAAAAAATTTTAGTTCCATATGTATTCGGGAATCACACTTCTTCGTTGTTCGGTGAAATAAAAAAAGTAATAATTCCCTAGCTAATGTTCGGAATATATCACTTATAGATTCAGAATAATTTGTTCAAAGTATATACCTACAAGTTTCAAGTGTCCATATCTTAATGTTCGGAAAATAACAGAGACTATAAATATGTATCACATAAAAAGATGTATTGTCTCACATTATTCCTATTGTCAAAAGTTTTAGATAAAGAATTCGGTTTCTCCACTCAGGTCTCCTGATGCTTGTAGTATAAAAACAAATTTCCCTAGCTCATGTTCGAGAATTGTTGTATATAGAAATAATTGTCACAACAGCAAAATCTGAAACAGCATCTCGGGTGAAAAATCATTTCCTCAATCATCGACAGTAAATCTTCGCGCGTTAAAAATCATGATAAAACAAAAAACGAAATTCAAACTAGAATACTCTCTAAGTTTACGGTACAATATTATAAGTAATTACTTTTCTGACCTATGTATCGTGTATACTTACTTCGTTCGTTCTTTTTCCTTTCTGTTGCGATGGAATTTATGCTTACCTCGTAATTATAGCTAATTCGGAGTCTCCTTGTTATCCCGAACTCATCTCGAAATCACGCGAGAGAGTAGAGAGCGAGAGAATTCCAACAATTAAAATACGATAAAGACTTCTAATACTTCAAAAACCTCAAAAAACCTGAATTTCTAAATGCGCTTTCTCCTCTTTAAGCAACAAAATTCTCTCAGTACACAAAACTGAGTGTCTACTCAACCCGTAATAAACAGGAAAAAAACACAAATAAACGACACTAGAAATAAGACTTGTAACGTTATTATAAAGACCAACAACATTTGAATTAACTAATTTAGCTCTTGTAAAGGTTTTTGAACACAAAGCAAACACAAAAAAAAAACTAAACACACCACTCCATGGCTCTTGATACCAATTGAAGAATTCTAGTAATCTTATGATCAAACCAAGAACAAGAGTGAGATGTGGGTTGTGATGTTAGAAATAGAATGGATGGAAAATAGATGAAGTGTATTATGATGAAATGTTACAAATGGAACAACCAACCCCTCTCCAAGGCTAGGAGAGGGATTATATACATACATGATGGCCGGCCATGGGCTATGATGGGCCTCCCATGGGCCTTGGACCAGACTAGATTACTAATCTAATCATTATACTAACTACGAGCTAAGACCTGTTACAACTTGGAAGTGACCGACACTTTATGTGTTTCCAACAGAACTTTCATTAAGATGGCTAATACCCGAGGGTATTACCCCACAATCATTGTAATTATACAAGCGTAATCAAACAATGAAAATCGAACGATTAAGAGAGTAAAAATTACATGATGTCTTCTATGGATTCGTGATCAATGCTTGACCTTGGTGGCTGATCTTCTCTTTTAAGATTCGTCTTTAGTGAGTATGGTATAAAAGAATATATATGCACATTGAATACTCATTTTGAGACTTCTATTTAATGTCTGAAAAGACTCGAATACGCCATAATGTCGCATGGTCGATACGGCGTATTGGGCTGGATTCCTTGGAGTGCACGCAACGTTCATAATAAATCTTTGATATCATTCTCAATTCACTTTATTTACTGTATCTTCAAATAGTTATCTTCATGGATACGGCATATGTAGACAGCATGGATACGTCGTTTTGGGAATTGGTCAAACGCGTTTTCTTCTGAAGTCTTGGTGCAGATACGTTGTATCTCTTAAGATAGATACGGTGTATTGGTGAAATTTCAGCAATCTTCAAATGTCTTTGTTTTAGCTCTAAATTATGTGCCTTGTCTTCACAAAACACTTTTTGCCATTTTTGGTCTGTTTTGGGTTTAATTGGGTTATTTTTAGGCATAAATGGATATGTGTATTCTACACTTATCAGGGGGGCATTTTGGTGATATAAAAAACTCTCAATGTGTAATAAATGATTTCTCGAACACGTTGATTGCTTTTTCAATGGTTTTATGGCTTCTATGAAAATACCAAAATCGACCAACTGTTGTTTCTTACGGTGTTATAAGGCGGTTAAGAATAGGTATTTCATTCCATGATCCAACCAGAACCAGAGGGATCTACCCAGGGACACTCCAATAGATAGAGTAGCAGTCAATAGGTATGATTGAAAAAAGGAGTAAAGTGAGATTGGGAAGAATGTTATCCAAGGCATGAGTTATGACCAGAACAAACCCAACATGGTGATAATGAGGACGTGTTAGAATAACAATGAAGGGGTTGAAGAATGAAAAAAAATTGTAAGGATAAAGGGTGTAAAGAAAAAAGCCCTCAATACAACCTTAGGAAGAAACCGGGTCAATGCATAATCTATTTGTAATTACAAAGATGATTCTGGTGTTGAAGACAAGTCATCATGGACCCAGTGATGCAATGCACAACCCATCCCAGATACTCAGGCTTCTCTCAAAAGAAGTTGGTTTCATTTCTCACGGAGTACAACATGCTTCTATCAACTTTCTTAATCCGAGATCGTAGATATTAAAAAGGTGGCAGTCCGCTCCAGCCTCTGATCACCAAATAACAAAAGTGCACTTATAGAGTCTAGAGCCAACGAGATCAATAAATAAATCTCATTAGGACACAATCCCATATACACTTGTTGTTCATTATCAAGAACACAAGTTGTTCAAGATTCTAACACAGACACAAATATAATCTTTGTGTATTAATGAGAATCGACGAATGCTTTTTGGAAACATAAAACTTTCGATATGTTTAAAATTCTTTATTCATTAACATGTCGACTGATTTTCAAATAAATTTTCGATCTCATGTCCATTGCGGCAGCCTCAAAAGGGAATATGGGTATGGGAAGTGATATGTGAGAAATCGCATATCATTTGTGTATCAAAATGACCCTTAAAATGATCAAAATGTACAAAAATATGCTTGTATTTGTGTATTTTGTTGTTTGTGGATGTGTAGGTACGGATATGCAAAAATCACAAGAAAACGGTCAAAAACTAGACAAACACGAAGATGGGAAAGGAAGAGTATACAAGAGATGGAAGTTTTCTATTAAAGGTCTTCAAAAGTCAACTCTTGGTCAACATTGGTCAATCACAAAAAGACAAAAACCTTGAAAATACCACAAATACCCTTGATGTTAAATCAAATTCAAAAATAACCCTCAAACCCTAACACCGTTATCTCTTTTATAAAAAATATAACAGTCGTTATCTCTTTTATAAAGGAGATAACGGTCGTTATCTCCTAACCTGCCCAAAACCATAACAAACAACGACCCAATTCCCTTTTAAAATAAACCCTGAGCCCAAGTCAAAGTCTGTTCCCCCTTGGTCAAACTTACCCAACGTTCAAATACAGTTAAAAAGGGCGTGAGTCCCTTTTTATTGTTCATCATCTTCTTTAATCAATTACCCATTAAAATCAAAGGGTTAATTCAAGTTGATGATGTGGCATCAAGATTCGAGTACTAAGCTATGAGCTGGCAAAGTTAGACGTCACCAAACCTTTCTATTGGTCCAAACAAACAAAGGAGGACACGCGGTATCCTAAAGAAGCACATATGGATGTAGGATTTTACACTAAATCCCTTGTAAAAGAAGCACACAACCTCTGACACAAGGATTTCCACGCTGGCAATCCGTGTGATCAAATATCAATCCAACGGCTAATACTTGAGATCAAATGATTGGCATGAATAAAGGGACGAGATCAAGGGAAGCGTCTAACAACTTGAGAGCCTAGATCCTTCCTATGAAGCTTATAAATAGAAGACCTCTTCACACACTGCAAAGGAGGGAATGAGATTAATTTTCAGCTTAAAAAATTTAGCTTTTGTAATTTTTCTTTAAAACTGTTTTAGCTTAATGTTTTCTTAATGTAATTTCAATTTTCAGTATTGTAATCATCTCTTTCATCAATATAATTCAAGTTTTCTTAATATGCATTTTATTCCTTCACAAGCTCACTTTCATACAAAACATTGATTAATAAGTTGTCACTGTTTCATAAGCTCCTTATAAGCTAATCTCAAGCTCATCTAAGTCTCTAAGCTTAGATTGAACTCAAATTGATCACTAAGTTACTCACACATTTAAAAACAGTTTAATACCTATGCTATGGATGGATTTGGTTGCTTTGGATGATAAGCTTACCCTGGAAGAGCTTATGGGACTTAACTAGCTTATCCTTGTGATAAGCTAGAGCTTGTTGATAGCTCACTTGAGCTTAATCTTAGCCTTGTTTAGAGCAAAGGCTCTTGTAAGTTTTTCAATTTTCCTTTTAAAAGCCTTACTTTACATTTTAGCTTATAGTTGCTTATTGCCTGCTTATTTTTGTTGTTATTAGCTTGTCTCTGCTTATATTTAATTATCAATGCTTAATATGTTCTTTAGTTAGTTTAAGAATGTAACACCCCCAAATTGGGTCGCAGTGGAATAAGGGTCCGGGGCGTGTTACTTCTTAGATCAACAACACAAGTTAATATAAGAACGACCAAAAAGTCATTTAAAACTGATACATTGGATTTAATAAAGTATGTGTTACAAAAGCCCGAAGC
>BQNB010004332.1:0-22934 GCA_026074375.1 Tanacetum coccineum | reverse complement strand
CAGAAACTCCGCACCTACGCGGAAAGGCAATCTGACAACAAAAGGAAGGCTGATGATTCATCCAGAAACAACCATGGTCACCAGCTTCAAGAGGCAAAATGTAGCCAAGGTCTACAATATAGGGACATGCGAAAGGAAGCCTTGTGTGGATCTTTGCCCAAATGCACCAAGTGTCATCTTCACCACAATGGCCCGTGCACCTATAGGTGCCATAAGTGCAACAAAGTAGGGCACTTTGCTCGCGATTGCAGGAGTACTGGTGACACAAATGTTGCTAATACTCAGAAGGGAAATAGGGCAGCTCCCAAGGGATATGGTTGTTTTAAGTGTGGAGCATAAGGGCATTTCAAGAGAGATTGTCCTAAGTTGAAGAATAAGGATGGAGGGAATGGGAATGCACAAGGCTGGGTTTATGCAGTTGGGAATGCAGAAAAGAGAGGAAATGCATCGGGAAACCCGGATGTAAATGTCGTCACGGGTATGTTCCTCTTAAATAACCACTACGCATCTATCCTATTCGACACTGGTGCCGATAGAAGCTTTATATCCACTGCATTTAGTTCCTTGATTAACATCGCCCCAACTCCATTAAAAAATTGTTATGATGTCGAATTAGCTGATAGGAAATTGGTCGGGATAGACACTATTATACGAGGTTGCACTTTAAATTTCTTAGACCATCCATTCAACATAGATCTAATGTCCGTAGAACTGGGTAGTTTCAATGTCATTATCGGTATGGACTGGTTAAGAAGATGTCACGCCGTGATCGTATGCGATGAGAAACTTGTTCAAGTTCCCTATGGGAATGAAACTTTGACTTTTTGTGGCAACGAGAGAGAATCTCGGTTGACAGTTATCTCATGTTCAAAAGCTCAAGAGTACATGGCAAAAAGATGCCAGGTCTTTTTGGCGCAGATATCCGCCAAGGAAGAGGAGGACAAGTCGGAAGGAAAACAAATAAAGGACGTACCAATCGTCTGAGATTTTCCTGAAGTATTTCCCGAGGACTTGCCAGGTCTTCCTCCGGCTCGACTAGTGGAATTCCAAATCGACTTAATTCTAGGAGCCGCACCCGTAGCTCGAGCACCATATCGATTGGCTCCATCCGAAATGAAGGAATTATCAGAACAATTACAAGAGCTTTCTGACAAAGGGTTTATAAGGCCTAGTTCCTCACCTTGGGGAGCCCCGGTCTTATTCGTCAAAAAGAAGTATGGGTCATTCAGGATGTGCGTCGACTACCGTGAGTTAAATAAACTGACAATGAAGAATCGTTATCTACACCCGAGGATCGACGATTTATTTGATCAACTCCAAGGATCCAATATTTATTCAAAGATAGATCTGAGATCAGGATATCACCAGCTTAGAGTACAAGAGCAAGACATTTCAAAGACGGCATTCCAAACTCGGTATGGCCATTACAAGTTCCAGGTTATGCCATTCGGACTGACAAACGCACCTGCGGTATTCATGGACCTCATGAACCAAGTATGCAAGCTTTACTTGGATAAGTTCGTAATTGTCTTCATCGATGACATACTTATTTATTCAAAGGATGAGAAAGAACATGAAGGACATCTCAAGGTCATTTTAGAATTGCTTAAGAAAGAGAAGTTGTATGCCAAAATTTTAAAATGTGAATTTTGGATTCTGAAAGTACAATTTCTCGGACATGTCATTGATAGCAGACGCATACATGTAGATCCAGCCAAGATAGAATCTATCAAAGATTGGGTATCTCCTAAGACACCAACGGAGATCCGCCAATTTTTAGGTCTTGCGGGTTACTATCGAGGGTTCATCGAAGGATTTTCGAAGATTGCTAAATCAATGACGAAACTCACTTAGAAAGGAATCAAGTTTGACTAGGGAGAAAATGAAGAAAACGCTTTTCAGTTAATAAAGCAAAAGTTGTGCAGTTCACCAATTCTGGCTTTACCTGAAGGAAGCGAAGACTTTTTGGTCTACTGTGATGCGTCACACAAGGGTTTAGGTGTTATATTGATGCAGAGAGAGAAGGTGATTGCTTATGCTTCTCGACAACTAAAAGTTCACGAGAAGAACTACACCACTCATGATTTAGAACTTGGATCGGTGGTATTTGCTCTAAAAATATGAAGACACTATCTTTATAGAACCAGATGCACCGTATTCACCGACCATAAAAGTCTACAACATATTCTCGATCAGAAGGAGCTTAACCTAAGACAACGTCGTTGGCTAGAGTTGTTAAGTGATTACAATTGTGACATTCGTTATCACCCGGGGAAGGCAAACGTAGTGGCCGATGCGTTGAGCCGTAAGGAACGGATTGAGCCATTGAAGGTTCGAGCCTTAGTTATGACAATTGGCTTGGATCTTCCCAAACAAATATTAGAAGCTCAGATCGAAGCCCAGAAATTAGAGAATCTCGTGAATGAAGACGTAGGCAGTATAATCAAAAGTGATATACCCAAGGAAAGATTGGAACCACGTGCCGATGGAACCTTATGTTTACACGGCAACAGTTGTTTACCTTGCTATGGAGATTTAAGATCTGTGATTATGCACGAATCTCACAAGTCAAAATACTCTATCCATCCCGGTTCGGAAAAGATGTATCAAGACATGAAAAAGCTATATTGGTGGCCTAATATGAAGGCATACATCGCCATCTATGTTAGCAAGTGCTTGACAAGTGCAAGGGTCAAGGCCGAACATCAATGGCCATCGGGATTGCTAGTACAACCTGAGATACCCGAGTGGAAGTGGGATAACATTACGATAGATTTTATCACCAAGCTTCCTAAGTCATCGCAAGGTTTTGACACCATCTGGGTGATTGTTGATCGACTTACAAAATCTGCTCACTTCTTGCCAATTAGGGAGAATGATCCATTGGACAAGTTAGCAAGGTTGTACCTGAACAGGATAGTGGAAAGACACGGGATACCTGCCTCAATTATCTGTGATCGTGATGGAAGATTTACTTCAAATTTTTAGAGATCATTTCAGAAATCTTTGGGTACAGATATTAGTATGAGCAATGTGTATCATTCAGAAACTGACGGCCAGAGCGAGAGAACCATTCAAACTCTCGAGGACATGCTACGTGCTTGCGTGATCGATTTTGGCAAAGGTTGGGTTAAACATTTGCCATTGGCCGAGTTTTCATACAGCAACAGTTATCACTCTAGCAAAAAGGCCGCCCCTTATGAGACACTGTATGGTCGAAAATGTTGATCACCGGTGTGCTGGGCCGAGGTTGGGGAAGCCCAACTGACTGGTCCGGAATTGATCCAAGAAACAACGGAAGAGATCGTCCTGATCAAGCAGAGGATGCAAGCTGCACAGGGTCGACAAAAGAGCTACGTCGATCAGAAACGAAAGCCGATGGAGTTCGAGGTTGGGGACAGAGTTGTGCTCAAGGTCTCGCCTTGGAAAGGGGTTGTGCGATTCGGTAAGCGGGGCAAGCTGAATCCAAGATACGTCAGACCTTTCAAGGTGTTAGCAAAAGTTGGGAAAGTTGCCTACAAGCTGGAACTTCCTTAAGAGTTGAGCAGAGTTTACCATACTTTCCATGTGTCTAATCTAAAGAAATGTTACGCTAAAGAACCTCTAGTCGTGCCGTTAGAGGGAATTCATGTTGACGATAAGCTCCAGTTTGTGGAAGAGCCCGTTGAAATCATGGAACGGGAGATCAAATGATTGAAGCGAAGCCGGATACCATTGGTTAAGGTTCGCTGGAACTCTAGGAGAGGTCCTGAGTTCACCTGGGAACGTGAGGATTCGTTCAAGAAGAAATACCCACAGCTTTTCACAAACCGGGCTTCGTCATCCACTACAAGGTCTTAAGCTTTGAGGACAAAGCTCTTTTAACGGGTGGAGACTGTAACATTTCTCAATTTCAGGTCATTTTACGACCCTTATTTATTCGTCACTATTTATTTTGGTCCGATACGCGTTTACTTTTAATTTTACTTTTGAGCTAAATCACGTAGACTAGAAATAACCATTTAATGTAAACGGTCATCAAATAAATTAAGGTTTACATCAACCAAGTAAGAAATAATTATTAAGAAGATAATTATGTACTTTGCGTATTTTATTTTTATTGGTCACGTAAAAGGGTTACGTTTCACAATAAAATACATTTGGACACACCCCAGAAATACCTAGACTTACCTAGACTCAAACCAATACCCACTTTTACTACCTTAACAAAAAAAAAAAAAATTGTATATATAAACCACAAGGGGGCCGGTTATACACATATGCACACATAAACCAACTAGAAATTTTTCTTTTGATCTCCTAAGTACTTGTACATCTCCTAGTTAATTAAGATGTGTCCTTAATGTCTCCACAAATCTATTACACATTGGATAATAACCAATGAACCCTTCTTTTGCCCCTTAGGCCATGGCTAAGCAACAAACACACATAAATCTATTAGATTTGTATGATCTTAGGTAAATCTTATACATCATGCAAGTAATTAAAGATTGTACTTGTGTGGTTTAACAAAACAAGGTGTGGTAACTAGAAAACTTCAAAAACCACCTCCTAGGGCACAAATTTGGTTCGGTTTGGGTTGTTTGTGAAACCAAGAGAGTTAACTAGTTTCTTACCCTATAAATAACATTCACTAGCTCACTTAACACATTTCTAAACTCTTATATCCTCTCTTTAAGCTAAAATAATTACACACATAATTGTTTCTTGTGTTCGAGTCTCAAACCGAAAACAAACCCCTTCATTGATCACATTCGAACTCACAAACACCACTAGGTTATCACACAAGGTCACAAGAAGATTTACAAGCTAAGGTTGGGTATTCGAATAAGCTTAGAAGCTTGGGTTGGGTCATTACGATCGTGTGAGCGGTTGGGTTGACACTCTACTCGTTCCAATACACGACCACGCCACTAGGACTCATTGTAAGTCACGTACAACTCTTATACGTATTTATATCATACATTTCCTTCTTTGTTTTGCTAGTCATTATGTCACATAGCCTATAAAGGATACGTTAATATAGGCGTACGTAAAATGGGTACGAGACACGCATGTTTTACGTGCATATTACGCGTGTAATATTTCTTGGGTGGTACTATAACATGCTAACACATATAAAACGTGACTAATCACCGAGCTAGGGCTAAACGTTTCATATAAAATACAAATATGGGAAAACTTTATGATCTTTTGTGCGTTTGTAGTGAGTACACAAAAACCACGCGTAAACTTTCGTGGTAAACAAAGTATTATGGCTTGGGAACGGGCAAGCGACACTAGTAAACACTAGCATGTAAAAAGCGACGTGAATATACGTTGAAAACACGGCATTTCGTCACGAGGGTTGTCGAACCTTATGTAAATTACTAGGAGACTAATGGGCTATTCGTAATCATGTAAACCAAACACATTTATATTCGAGCCTAACTGGCCCAACGAGCCCAAGTATGGAAAAGCCACGGCTTAATAATAAGCTTACTCGAGCTTATTAACTTACCTAGAAAACCTATGAACTTGTGTATAAGTTACATACACAAGGGGATTTTCTATCGGGCCTTTTCTAGCCCAATTAGCCACGTTCAAACCAAAGGGGCCCAATAAACCCACCTAGTAAAGCCACGACTTATTTATAAGCTCATTGAGCTTATTAAGGATCCTACAAATATTTTTCCATCAACATAGACCCGTTCACCTTTTAAAAACCAAACGAAATTCCTTATTAGGCTTCACGACCCATTATCGTGAGCCTACAAGGCCCATAAGCCGCAAATAAGCTCCCACATCTTATTTATGAGCTTAAACAGCTGAAAAGGCTTGTTATAGACTTAAGAAGCTAATGGACCAAAATGAAATAAGCCCGAACCCCTAAAACCGTTATCGGGCTTGTATCGAGCCCAAACAGCCCAATAACGCGGCTTATTTGCTTATTTGATAAGCTGAACAGGGAACAGACCCTAATAAGCTATTTAAGAAAGGAAAATAAGTTGGAATCACTAAGAAACCTTAATGGACCTTGGTATTAAATCTCGGTAAAGGTTGTTGAGCCAACGAGCCCAATAAGCTCAAAATAAACTCAACCGAGCTTATTAATAAGCCAATTTCATTTGTGTAGTTTAGAAAGTTTAACAAGTTTAGAAAGTAAGTTAAAATGCTAAGAAAAACCTTTAATGTGTTTCGAGTTCGAGTTATTTGGCTCGCTAGCCCAATAAGCTCGAATAAGCTCCAAAAATTTTCCTGAGCTTATTGGCAGCTTAAGCAAACTTAAATAAGCTTAACGAATGCATTTGTGCTTTTTAAAACTTAACTGGACCCTTAGAACACTTAATGGACCTTAATGGGCCCAATAAGGCCCATTAAGCCAAAATAAGCTCGTTAAAGCTTATTTATAAGCCGGGGCAGCTTATATGGCTTATTTGGACTTAATTAAACATAATGCCACTTGTTGGGGGGTTTAATTGGACTTAAAATGCGATTTTTGTAAAGTTAAGGGATCAGAAGTGTAAATTACAAACTAGAAGGGCTAAAACTGTCATTTACGGATTTTCGTAAGTATATGAACATCCTGGAAGATAAGGGGATGATATGAAACTATAAGGACCTAAATTATAACCTTGTAAAGTGGAAGGACTAAAAGTGTAATTATTGAAACTAAAGGGTTTAAAATGTAAATAAAGCATAATTATAAACCCAGGGGCTGTTTTAGTAATTATACAATACCTAAGGGTATTTTATAAACAAAAGTGATTTCATAATCACTTAATATATCGGCACGGAATTATTATTCGGGTTATACACGAGTTAACTTACAATTTTAATAAATACGAAATATTTATTAATGACATTTATGCATAGTCAAGAAGTGTGAAATTCTTATACCTTTCCAAGGCATCAAACAATTTTTTTTTTTCAAAATACATTAAACACGTTCACCACACAACAAGTGATAACTGTATATATAGACTAGCACATTTATTGTAGTTTATTCTTTGAGTCTTTAGCCCTAACTTTGTAGACTAGAACTGGGTTTATCAACTTCGTATTTATTAGGAATTGACGGTGTGATTCATTGCTTACTTGGTATATTCTAATCTCGTTTCAGAGGACTAAATTACTAAGGTGAGTTCAAAAGCCCCCATGTTTTACATATATTTAAATGATTACATCTTTGGGGTGAGAACATGGTTGTTTTACAAATTGGACGCAAGTGTACATTTTATACAATGATTACGTGTTTGCCTAAGTAGCGATACCCACTGAGCCCCTTTTCATGAACTGTCAATTATGGAATTGTATCGCTATCACTGGGAGACTGAACGTATATAATACCTGTCGGATTTTAGGATTGTTTGCGGGTTAAAAACATCATTCACGGGCATTCATTGGCATTATATTGCATTCAGACAATGTCGAGGCTTCTATATCAGAGCTTAGGAATAATGTATTTACTTTTTATGATGTGTTTGCATGTGTTAGTTAAATTACATTTTAAAATCTTGTGGTCCTACTATTGATTCTACATAAACATATCGAATTCACCAACTTTATGTTGGAGTTTTAAGCATGTTTTCAGGGTCAATTAAGGCACGAGGTGCGATGATACTTTGGAAGTCATTAAATGATTTGAGTCAACACTTAAGATTTGGGGTTTCTATTTACATTATTGGGACAATTGTTTATCATCCGGAATCTTAATTTATATTGTTGAACTCATTTTGAAGCCAATGAGCTTATGTAATCAAACAAGAGTTTTTGTTAATCCAATGTATCTTTTATCAAACGATGTTTAGTAGTCGTTCTTAGATTTTGTGATTGGTTAATTATACATGATGGTAACGCCTGGATATCCTTCAACATTCCGCTGCGTAGACTCAGATTTAAGGGTGTTAAGATTTGGTATCAGAGCAAGGTTATAGAGAACTAGGTAAAAAGGATTTTGTCTGGACTATAACCATTTTCATACACTGTTTTAACCATAGGAATTTGACTTGAGGGGACTACATGCATTACTTGTTTACATCTTGCACCTATATGCTTACATGAATGCATAGTTTTAGATTAGTAGTTACTAAAGTGCTTTTACATGATTGTGTACGATGTATATAGAAACTAATTACGTATATTACTTTGAGTCCCTTGAGTAAATAACATCATGACATATCATACAAGTATTTTTTTATATTCTTGTTTTACGTAATAATTATATAAGGTATTTTGACTTTTGCAGCAGTCATGTTTTTGCTTCATCAGCTGATACTACACTTTTGTCTTACACCGACTCTGAACTAAGCATGAGCCTTCTTAGGGTAGCGTTGATGAGTGAGATATTTGAGGGAGACATTCCACGAGTCATATATTAGGTTATGACGGACTCCGATTCAGCCAGTAGCACCCACCATCATCAGGATTTTACATTTAACCAGGCCCAGAGGATCCAAGACACCGCCAGTTCCTCCAGACGACGGAGATGAGGTGGAGCTATGGTCTCGTACAAGCACATGATCCTGGTCTCATGTGCCAGATGCCTATATACCAGAGTATTACCTTGGGGATGAGCATGAGTTTTCGCCGCTGAGGAGCAGCCATTACCTCCTGTTGAAGTCACCCACTTGCTGAGTCCACCCGGTATGTTACGGCTAGTGGATCCCGAGGAGGATCCAGAGAGTAGAGATGATGAGACAGAGGATGGTCCGGCTGAATTGACTATCACTATGGGCGGGGGATATGATAGGAGATGGATGATGACCGGTAATTCATCTAGGGATGATCGCCAATGTGGGACTAAGGAATGATGAGGCCGAGAGGATGAGAGAGGAGGAGGGGCACTTTTATGCTCCGGTCCGACTCTGCTATTGTTGTACCTATTGATGAGCCTGTTTTCCCATCTGAGGGAACAGAGCCTATTATTACCACCACCCTCCACTGACATTACTATTGGGGCTAGGATTACCGTCCGGCCTCAGACTTCCATATCCCTTCCACAAGATGGCATGAGGGTCGTGAGACTTATAGCATTGACTAGCCATCACCTACACCTATCTCACTATTCACCACCTCTGCAGGGTGCGCCTTGCTAGGTGTATGGCCCCACCTGCACATTCATCACCTTTACTACCATCATCTGGCGTGCGTCCAACAAATTTCAGGTCATCAGGATATGGTCCACTCAGGCTCTCATTGATGCAGTTACTACCGCACTACCATCACCACCCCCCCACTACCACCCAACTACTACCATCTCTATACATACCACCATCATAGTTGTCATAAGGATGACAATTTCCGAGTCTGGAGCTAGCCTCCCGCAAGAGGTTGTGTTTGTCCACTCTAGGCTCCCGATATAAGGTTGGAGAGAGTTCTACTGATAGACCTACCAGAGGTCGGGGGATAAATTATGGGTTTGTCAGCATGGTAGATGTTGATTGTGGGGTGGCGACAGGGGATTAGAGATGTTGGGTACGGTATTAGGGATACTTGGGTAGATCCAGCAGAGGCAGTGCCTGAGATAGCACCGGTGACCTTAGGAGAGGTCAATACTAGGGTCACAGAGCTTGCTGAGCTCCATGAGCATGATACACAGGACTTGTATGCTTTACTAGAGGATGCTCAGGATAGTAGGTCTCGTATATCACAGCGAGTCGATATGGACTCGCAGCGGGTCGATTTGCTTATGGGGGATAGGATGACTCTCCAGGAGACAGTATGGATGGTGGAGGAGGAGGCCTATGCTTCCCGAGAGGCTTGGGCTCACTCGATAGGATTGAGTCAGGCGACTCATCAGGAGCTTCAGACCCATCGTGATCATGTGTATGCACACGAGACCCATCTCCAGGCACACCAGACACAGCTACAGCTGCAGGGTACTCTCATTCAGACACAGCATCAGGTACATGAGACTCGCTTTCAGATGCAGCAGGCTGAGTTAGCAGCACTTCGAGAGACTGACCGTAGACGTCAGGCACAGATGGTAGAGACTCTCTGAGTCATTAGAGACATGAGGCGAGAGATGAGCGACATGCAGGCCGAGTTGTTATCACTGCGAGAGCAGCAGAGGAGAGCTAGACAGCCAGGACCAGAGGCTAGGATTCCAGATCACCAGGATGCTTCTGGAGATGCTGACAGCCACATCTAGTGATTCATGTTATTTTACCTTGCTAGGTCATTGTACAGGCATGTTAAGTATTAGGGGTTTTCCCCGCTAACATAGCCTTAGATCTTTTGTATTGTATTATGTGTACTCAGACAACTATTTCATGTAAAATTTTCAAAGTTATGAATGAAATGGATGTGTTATGTTGTACTATATACCTCTCTTATGTTAATATCTCATCTATACATTATTATATTCTGTCATATAACCTCATGTTTTGTCTTTTGTGATCTAGACAAATCATGGCACCTACGACCAGAAGAGGACCAAATACCCCTGTTAACAACACCAACCCAAACAACATGACTCCAGAATCCATCCAAGCAATGATTGACCAAGCTCTTTTGTGAAACTCCACCAACAATGGAGATAGAAGCCATAGTTCACAGAGGATAACCGAAGGGAAGGAAGTGCAAAATACAGCGCCCTTGTTTTTACGTGACTACATGATGTGTCAAAATTTGGTTTCAAGGAACTGAATGTGTGGGTCGGTTTGACTCGGTGGATTGAGAAGATGGAGTCAGTTTTCAATATCAGTGGTTGTGCTATTGAGAATCAAGTAAAGTTTGCCACCTGCACTCTGTTAGGTGCTGCTTTGACTTGGTTTCCTCGGTGGATTGGTAAGACAAAAAAAAACGGTCAGATAAGAACCTTAGGTCTGGGCATATGCATTGACTTGGGAGAAATTTCAGTGCTCAAGTAATGATGGACGGACCAAGATTGTCCGCAGGGTGAAATCAAGAAATTAGGAAAATTGGTGTGGAACCTAAAGGTCAAGGGGAAAACGATGTTCCAGCATACTTGAAGCTTCCAAGAACTAACCTCATATGTAACCAACGTTTGTTGCCAACGAAACGGAGATGGTTAACAAGTTTTACATTCAGTGTGGACTTCCTGACAAATTTATGGGAACGGTCAAGTCTGCCAAACCTAAGATCATTGGATGGACTATTGAGTTTGTGCCAATGACTTGATGGATCAAAAACTCCGCACCTACGCAGAAAGGCAGTCTGTCAACAAAAGGAAGGCTGATGATTCATCCAAAAACAACCATGGTCACCAGCAAAAACCCTTCAAGAGGCATAATGTCGCCAAGATCTACAATATGGGGACAGAGCGAAAGGAAGCCTGTATAGGGTTATCCTTGCCTAAATGCCACCAGTTAGTGCCACTTTACCACAATGGGCCATGCACCAGAAATGCCACAAAGTGCAAAAAGTAGGGCTTTTTTTGCTCGCGATTGTAGGTGGTACTGGTATATACAAATGTTGCTAATACTCAGTAAGGGCAATGGGGCAGCTCCAAAGGAATGGTTGTATTGAGTGTGGAGCACAGGCATTTCAAGAGTAGATTGTCCTAAGCTAAAGAATAAAAGATGGGAGGAAAATAGGAATGCACCAAGGCCTGGGTTTATGCAGTTGGGGTATGCAGAAAAGAGGGGAAATGTATTGGGAAACCCTGATGCTAATGTCGTCACGGAGTACTGTTCCTTCTTAAAAAACCATATGCATCTATCTTATTCGACACTGGTGCCGATAGAAGCTTTATATCCACTGCATTTAGTTCCTTGATTGACATCGCCCCAACTCCATTAGAAAATTGTTATGATGTCAAATTAGCTGATGGGAAATTAGTCGGGATAGACACTATTATACGAGGTTGCACTTTAAATTTCTTTAAACCATCACGTTCATAATAGATCTAATGCCCGTAGAACTGGGTAGTTTCGATGTCATTATCGGTATGGACTGGTTAAGAAGATGTCACGCCATGATCATGTGCATTGAGAAACTTGTTCAAGTTCCATATGGGAATGAAACTTTGACTTTTTGTGGCAATGAAAGTAGCATTGGGTCATGATAATAATTATACGCACACTAATAACCACTCGCACTTATATTCTATCAACCTAATATAGAGAGAGATAAATCACCAAATACCACACCCAACTAACTTAACCACTCCCAAAAACCCCCTCTCCACTCCCCCATAACCCCAATCACAAAATTCACACATAATCAACCCCTAATTCCGCACCCCCCATCACAAAACACTCTCAATTCCAAACAATCACCACCCTAAACCTTTAAACACCTCCTATATCTACAAACAAATCCCTCAAATCCAAACCACTTTACCACCAATCCCCAAAATACATCTCCCAAACAACACCCTTGAGTCACATCACGTTAATACTTATAACACTGATGATATACGTCCATCACCTCTACCCAATCCACATTTAATAAGATAAACGACTCCCAAGACTAAAATCGATCCCTCGTGACCAGATAGAAGTCACACACGCCACACACGTAGTGACCAAGGCTCACTGTCGTGAGTTATATCCGTGTCGTCCACGAGTAACTGTGATTATATATATCTACCGTATAGGACACCATCCAACACGTACTCAGTACAGATAAACACATGAATAAAATATAAGATCAGTCATAAGATGTGTGTGTGTACCACAGAATTACCTAGATCATACTCGTAACTAACCATCGAAGCAAACACATGTCCCCTTAAAATCCACGCGCACCGCACGTCACTACACCCATACTACCACCGTCTGTGTCCACACCGCTACTCACTCTTCACGCACGCTCTCAGACGCCAAACCACTCCCAAGACCTCGCAAGTCCACCCACTTCCCAATCCCCTCCTCCTGTAACACACCACACACCCACCTACCCACGAGGCTCCTCCCTTCCCTGCCCCCACCCAACACTCTATTGTATTAAAAACATGGCTACATTGATCAGCTAGAGTGTATGAGTTGGAGATGTAGAGATCACCGCGCCCCAGATGAGTGTTTGTGTTCTGAATCCCAAGAACGGCTCTTGGTTATATGGTGTAGATAGACTCTCACAAAGAAACCTCAGATTAGACGATTGTGTCACATGAACACACTCCCGTGCGCATTCATCACGAGTAGATGATGATATATAGAGGATGAGTTCTTCAACTTTTTGCTATTGCAACCTGTGTGTGCGTCAGCAGTCTCCGCCTGTTTATAGTTTCCGCGCCGCATGTTGACCCCGAATAGTATTACGCGCTTTTGTGCGCTCCAAATGTGTGTTTCCCTGAAGTCTGTCGACTACTGATGTGTGTCGTGCGGGCTCTATGTAGTATCAGCATTCCGGCGATACACTCTCGTCCTCAGCGTTATGAAGTAATGTCTCTGCGCACGCATCTCACATGAATCATGCACGCGCACTGAGTGATCCTTAGTCCGTGCATAGCGACGAACTTATCGACGCTACGTGATGAGATGTGTGAGATGAGTTGATAACCGCGATAGAGAATATACCGCCTCCCCTCAGGTTATGTGTCCTTTGTACTGTATCCGCAGGAGAAATTTATGCGTCGAGTCGATCTGACTCTCAACACGCACCTTGCAGTATCATGGAATACTCACTATGCTCTCTGTACCGAAGTGGATGTCCAGTATAATCATCCGCTACTATGCAGAATGTAGTGAGCTTGTCGATGTAAGAATATGTTTCTATTGCACAATCGATCACGCTGCTTATTGTAAGTGTCGAAAAGAGGATTGGAGATCATGCGAGTCCACGAACAGAAAGCAACATTTAAATTGTGATGTCATTGTAAGCTTGCATTAATGAGAAGGAATATGCAAGTGAGAGTTGTAACACCCGCAAGAGTAGTACACTCTATCAAGTTTGTTCACCTTAAGAGAGTGGATTGTCTTGGATATGTCACGCGCAATCGTGTGCTCTAATTGTTGTGTGAGAGACTGATGCTTAGGCATAGAATTGGACAGCTCGCGAAATAGAGACAATATGTGCGATAGTCAAGCTAAAGAGAGAGATCTGTACTGACAGTCTTCGCTCTTTTGGTCTCAGCTGTGATCTCATAATCGTGTACACTAACCTCTTGATGAGATGTAAGTACCACAGATGTTGTGATCGACTGCGCGCATCTGTCGTCGCCGAATCTGTTCCTTATAGAACACTCAGTAATTTGTCGCCAGTCAATTCAGTGTCGTGCATATTGTGATATGTGTGTCTAGGTTTCGGTTACAGACTTGTACTCAACCACCCCTGTAGGACACGAAACTTACTCAGAAAGGATATCAAAGTTCGAACTAGGGTGAAAAAAGGAATGAGAAATGTTTTCAGTTATAAACAGATGTTGTGCAGTGTGCACCAATTTTGGCTTTACCTGAAGAAGCGAAAGACTTTGTGGTCTACTATGATGCGTCACACAAGGGTTTAAGTGTTGTATTAATGCAAAAAGAGAAGGTAATTGCTTATGCTTCTTGACAACTAAAAGTTCACGAGAAGAACTACACCACTCATGATTTAGAACTTGGATCAATGGTGTTTGCTCTAAAAATATGGAGACACTATCTTTATGAAACCAGATGCACCGTGTTTACCGACCATAAAAGCCTACAACAAATTCTCGATCAGAAGGAGCTTAACATGAGGCAACGTCGTTGGCTAGAGTTGTTAAGTGACTACGATTGCGGACATTCGTTTCACCAGAGGAAGGCAACGTAGTGCCGATGCATTGAGCTGTAGGAACGGATTGAGTCCAATTGCGGGTTCGAAGCCTTGTATCATGACCATTGGCTTTGGATCTTCCCAAACAAATATTAGAAGCTCAGATCAAAGCCCAGATACATAGAATCTCGTAAATGAAGACGTAGGCGGTATAATCAGAAGGGATATACCCAAGGAAAGATTGGAACCGCACGCTGATGGAACTTTATGTTTACACGGCAGGAGTTGGTTGCCATGCTATGGAGACTAAAGATCCGTGATTATGCACGAATCCTATAAGTCAAAATACTCTATCCATCTTGGTTCGGAAAAGATGTATCAAGGCATGAAAAAGCTATATTGGTGGCCCAATATAAAGGCAGACTTCGCCACGTTTTTGCAAATGACAGGACTGTGTGCAAGGGTCAAGGAAACCGCCTATCGGAACATCAAGGCCATCAGGATTGCTAGTACAACCTGAGATACCCGAATGGAAGTGGGATAACATCACGATGGATTTCTCACAAGCTTCCTAGAGTCGCAAGGTTTTGAACATATGGGGAGATTGTGGATCGACTTACAAAATCTGCTCACTTCTTGCCAATAAGGGAGAATGATCCATTAGACAAGTTGACAAGGTTGTACCCGAATCGGATAGTGGCAAGACACGGGATACCTGCCTCAATTATCTGTGATCGTGATGGAAGAGTTACTTCAAATTTCAGGAAATCATTTCCGAAGCTTTGGGTACAGATATTAGTATGAGCACTGCGTATCATCCAGAAACTGATGGCCAGAGCAAGAGAACCATTCAAACTCTCGAGGACATGCTACGTGCTTGCGTGATCGATTTTGGCAAGGGCTGGGTTAAGCATTTGCCATTGGCCGAGTTTTCATACAACAACAGTTACACCGCTAGCATATAGGCCGCCCCTTATGAGGCATTGTCAAGGTACAAAAATTTCTCGATCACGGTGTGCTGGGCCGAGGAGGTTGAGGGTACTCCAACTGACTGGTCGGGAATTGATCCAAGAAACAACGGAAAAGATCGTCCTGATCAAGCAAAGGATGCAAGCTGCTCAGGATCGACAAAAGAGCTATGCCGATCGGAAACGAAAGCCGATGGAGTTCGAGGTTGGGGACAGAGTTATGCTCAAGGTCTCGCCTTGGAAAGGGGTCGTACGGTTTGGTAAGCGAGGCAAGCTGAACCCGAGATATGTCGGACCTTTCAAGGTGTTAGCAAAAGTTGGGAAAGTTGCCTACAGGCTAGAACTTCCTCAAGAGTTGAGCAGAGTTCACCATACTTTCCATGTGTCTAATCTGAAGAAATGTTACGCTGACGAACCATTAGTCATGCCGTTAGAAGGAATTCATGTTGACGATAAGCTCCAGTTTGTGGAAGAGCCTGTTGAAATCATGGAACGGGAGATCAAACGATTGAAGCGAAGCCGGATACCATTGGTTAAGGTTCGCTGGAACTCTAGGCGGGGCCCTGAGTTCACCTGGGAACGTGAAGATTCGTTCAAACAAAAATACCCACAACTCTTCACAAACCGGGCTTCGTCATCCACTACAAGGTCTTAAGCTTTGAGGACAAAGCTCTTTTAACGGGTGGAGACTGTAACATTTCTCAATTTCAGGTCATTTTACGACTCCTATTATTAGTCACTATTTATTTTAGTCCGATACGCGTTTACTTTTAATTTTACTTTTGAGCTAAATCGCGTAGACTAGAAATAACCATTTAATGTAAACAGTCATCAAATAAATTAAGGTTTACATCAACCAAGTAAAAAATAATTATTAAAAAGATAATTATGTACTTTGCATATTTTATTTTTATTGGTCACGTAAAAGGGTTACGTTTCGCAATAAAATACATTTGGACACACCCCGGAAATACCCAGACTTACCTAGACTCAAACCAATACCCATTTTTACTACCTTAACACAAAAATAAATCAATTTTGTGTATATAAACCACAAGGGGGCCGGTTATACACATATGCACACATAAACCAACTAGAAATCTTTCTTTTGATCTCCCAAGTACTTGTACATCTCCTAGTTAATTAAGATGTGTCCTTAATGTCTCCACAAATCTATTACACATTGGATAATAATCAATGAACCTTCTTTTGCCCCTTAGGCCACGGCTAAGCAATAAACACATACAAATCCATAAGATTTGTATGATCTTAGGTAAATCTTATACATCATGCAAGTAATTAAAGATTGTACTTGTGTGGTTTAACAAAACAAGGTGTAGTAACTAGAAAACTTCAAAAACCACCTCCTAGGGCACAAATTTGGTTTGGTTTGGGTTGTTTGTGAAACCAAGAGAGTTAACTAGCTTCTTATCCTATAAATAACATTTACTAGCTCACATAAATGTTTCTTGTGTTCGAGTCTCAAACCGCGACCAAACACCCTCTTCGATCTTATTCGCATACACACACAATATTAGAGCACTCATTCAAGGTCACAAGAAGGTACACAAGCCAAGAGTTGGCGTACATTGGGTTAATTTGACCGGGTATACGTTGGGTTAGCACTTTACTTGTTCTAATACGCGATCCCGCCACTAAGACTCATTGTAAGTCACGTACAACTCTTATACGTATTCATATCATACATTTTGTTTCTTTGTTTTGCTAGTCGTGTGTCATGTTAGCATGTAAATAAAAAAAAAATAAAAAAAATCACTAAACGCGAAACCCATGCGTGATAACCGCACTTCATACGTACTCCTATAATACCTGTGTGGTGCATGAGAACTAATAAAAACGCATGTACAAAGGGATTTAATGACAGGACTTAAATGATTCGTCTACATGAAAGCTTGGGCACCAACGCGAACCTTTACCCATATACGCAAATATTAAATAATCTATGCGTAAACTTTTCTTGTAAACACGACATGAAGACTAAGAAATGTGTAAGCAACCTTATCTAGCAAGTATATGTAGCGAACACGACCTTATGTATGCTAAATAAGCTCACATTTGGTTTACTAGCTCGTTAACGAGTCTTAAGAGATACTTAGGAACAATAACGGCCGCCACTAAGGCTTAGTTGAACCCACCAGTCCAACTTAGGCCTAACAGTCCGTTGTTGGGGCCCACGACTGACTAGTAAGCTCTTTGTAGTTTATTGAGTTAGTAAAGGAGCTTATAGAACTTATTTACTAGCAAAACATACAAGCTAGAGCCCTAATGGGCTACGAACGAAGCCCATTAAAACCAAACAGGCCCAACCGACCCAACTATGAGGCCCACGAAGTGGTAATAAGCTCTACGAGCTTATTAGGAGACTAATGAGCTTATAGCTACTAACATAGACCCTTGGTACGTTATAAAACCAACCTGAACTTTGATTGGGCTTATTAGCCCATTTTCTGAACCCACGAAACCCCGAAGCCACAGATAAGATCCCATGGCTTATTTGTGAGCTTAAACAGGTTAAAAGGCTTGTTATAGACTTAAGAAGCTAATGGTCCAAAATGAAATAAGCCTAAACCCCTAGAACCCTTATCGGGCTTGTATCGAGCCCAAACGGCCCAATAAAGCGGCTTATTTGCTTATTTGATAAGTTGAACAGGGAACAAACCCTAATAAGCTATTTAAGAAAGGAAAATAAGTTAGAATCAATAAGAAAACCTTAATGGACCTTGTATTAACTCTCGGTAAAGGTTGTTGGGCCAACGAGCCCAATAAGCTCAAAATAAGCTCAACCGAGCTTATTAATAACCAATTTGATTTGTGTAGCTTAGAAAGTTTAATAAGTTTAGAAAGTAAGTTAAAATGCTAAGAAAAACCTTTAATGTGTTTCGGGTTCGAGTTATTGGGCTGGCTAGCCCAATAAGCTCCAATAAGCTTTCCTGAGCTTATTGGCAGCTTAATCAAACTTAAATAAGCTTAACCAATGCATTTGTGCTTTTTAAAACTTAATTGGACCCTTAGAACACTTAATGGACCTTAATGGGCCCAATAAGGCCCATTAAGCCAAAATAAGCTCGTTAAAGCTTATTTATAAGCTAGGGCAGCTTATATGGCTTATTTGGACTTAATTAAACATAATGCCACTTGTTGGGGGTTTAATTGGACTTAAAATGCGATTTTTGTAAAGTTAAGGGACCAGAAGTGTAAATTACAAACTAGAAGGGCTAAAACTGTCATTTACGGATTTTCATAAGTATAGGGGCTGTTTTGAACATCCTGAAAGATAAGGGGCTGATATGAAACTATAAGGACCTAAATTACAACCTTGTAAAGTGAAAGGACTAAAAGTGTAATTATTGAAACTAAAGGGTTTAAAATGTAAATAAAGCATAATAATAAACCCAGGGGCTGTTTTAGTAATTATACAAAACCTAAGGGTATTTTATAAACAAAAGTGATTTCATAATCACTTAACATATCTGACGAATTATATTCGGGTAATACCCGAGTTAACTTACAATTTAATAAATACGAATATTTATTAATGACATTTATGCATAGTTAAGAACGTGTGAAATCTTATACCTTCCCAAGAGCCATCAAACAATTTCAAATACATTAAACACGTACACCACCACACAAGTGATAACAGTATATATAAACTAGCAATTTATTATAGTTTATACATTGAGTCTTTAGCCTGAATTTGTAGACTAAGACTGGCCGTATTTACTTAGGTATTTGACGGTGTGATTCATACTTGGATATCTATTATCATTTTCAGAGGACTATTTACTAAGGTGAGTTCATAGCCCCATGTTTTACAATTATTTAAATGATTTACATCCTTGGGGTGAGAACATGCTTTGTTTTACAAATTGGACGCAAGTGTACATTTTATACAATGATTACGTGTTTGCCTAAGTAGCGATAACCCACTGAGCCCTTTATCATGAACTGTCAATTACTGGATTGTGAGCGCGAATGTTATAGATAGATCTATTTGGGATTGACAATCCCCGTTCGGGTGATTAGCTATCACTGGGAACGAACGTATACCATGTCGGATTTGGGATGTTTCGGGTTAGAACATCATTCACGGGCATTCATTGGCAATATATTGCATTCATACATGTCGAGCTTCAGTGTCATGAGCTTAGGAAAACGAAATCACTTTTATGATGTTTGCATGTGTTGCTAAATCATACACTTGGAAATCTTGCGGTCCTACCATTCATTTACATAAACCTATGAATTCACCAACTTTATGTTGACATTTTAAGCATGTTTTTCAGGTCAATAAGGCACGAGGTGCAGTGATACATTGGAAGTCAATAATTGAAGAGTCAACACTTAAGATTTGGGGTTTTATTACATTATGGGGACAATTGTTATAAACCGGAATCTTTATTTACATTGTTGAACAATTTGAAGCCATGGGCTTATGTAACAAACAAGTATTTTGTTAATCCAATGTATCTTTTTCAAACGACACATTTAGTAGTCGTTCTCAGATTCGTGTTTGATCCAATAAGTAACGCCCTCGGGTATTTCAAACATTCCGCTGCGTTCTCAGATTTGAGGGTGTTACAGTTTGGTACCAGAGCCAAGGTTATAGAGAACCAGGTCAAAAGTTTTGTCTGGACTATAACCATTTTCAAACACTGTTTTCACAATGGGATTTGCAAGGGACATACATGCATTACTTGTTTACATCTAGCACATATATGTTTACATGACATGCATTGTTTTAGCATTAGTAGGGTACTAAGTGCTTACATGACGATAATACGTGTATAATAAATGATATTACGTAATATTACTATAAGACTATAATTAAAGCTTACAGGATATATCATACCGATCTTTCGATAAGTAAATACTTCTATAGTATTTGCTTTTGGCAGTAGATCATATCTTCTGCGACATCTCAGTTACCTACACATCCGTACTACACCGACTCTGAGCCCCGCAGAGCTTCTGGGACCGATGATGAGGAGGTATCTGAGGGAGGCATTCTATGGGTCATCGTATTAGGATACGACAGACTCCCGATATAGCCATTAGCCCCACCATCACCAGATTACATACCAGGCCCAGAGGATCCACAAACACCGCCAGTTCTTCAAGACGAGGATGAGCGTGAGCCCATGTTCGTATAGGCAATGGATCCCTGACGACGTGTCAGAGCTATAACCCTGAGTTATATACCATTGGAGGATGAGCATGAGTTCCAGCTGAGGAGCACCATGCCCCTGTTGATTCACCTACTGCTAGTCACCCGGCATATGTTTTACTGAGTCCCCGATCCCGAGGAGGATCCAGAGGAGTACGAGGATGATGAGACAGAGGATGGTCCGGTCGACTATCCTATGGACGGGGGAGATGATGGAGATGAATGACACTTGGTGGCTAGGGATGACTCCAATGAGGAGGATGAGGATGATGAGGACGACGAGGAGGAGGAGGAGCACTTAGCTCCGGCCGACTCTGCTATTGTTGTACCTATTGATGAGCATGTTTTCCCACTTGAGGGAACAACGCCTGTCATACCACCACCCTCCACTGACATTACTATTGGCGCTATGGATTTACCTCCGGGCCTCAACTTCCATATCCCTTCCACCAGAGGCAGAGGTTGAGAGACTTCTGGCCATGACTACTCCATCACCATCACCACCTATCTCACTATCACCACCCTCTGCAGGAGAGCGCCTTGCTAGGTGCACAGCCCCACCTGCACATTCATCACCATTACTACCATCATCTGGGTGTCCAACCCAAATCCAGACACTCAGGATAGCATCCACTCAGGCTCTCATTGATGCAGTTACTGCCGCATTACCATCACCTCTACTACACCCTACCACCATCTTTTACATACCACGACCTGGTTGACCGGTAGGGTACATCCTGAGTCTGAGCAGCCACCCCGCAAGAGGTTGTGTTTGTCCACTCTAGGCTCCAGATATGAGGTCGGGGAGAGTTCTACTGCTAGACCTACCAGAGGTCGGGGGATAGATTATGGGTTTGTCAGCACGGTAGATGCTGAAGAGAGGCGACAGGGGATTAGAGATGTTGGGTACGGTATTAGGGATACTTGGGTAGATCCGGCAGAGGCAGTTCCTGAGATAGCACCTATGACCGTGGGAGAGGTCAATACTAGGGTCACAGAGCTTGCTGAGCTCCATGAGCATGATACACAGGACTTGTATGCTTTACTAGAGGATGCTCAGGATAGTAGGTCTCGTATATCACAGCGAGTCGATATGGACTCGCAGCGGGTCGATTTACTTATGGGGGATAGGATGACTCTCCAGGAGACAGTATGGATGGTGGAGGAGGAGGCCTATGCTTCCCGAGAGGCTTGGGCTCACTCGATAGGATTGAGTCAGGCGACTCATCAGGAGCTTCAGACCCATCGTGATCATGTGTATGCACACGAGACCCATCTCCAGGCACACCAGACACAGCTACAGCTGCAGGGTACTCTCATTCAGACACAGCATCAGGTACATGAGACTCGCTTTCAGATGCAGCAGGCTGAGTTAGCAGCGCTTCGAGAGACTGACCGTAGGCGTCAGGCACAGATGGTAGAGACTCTCTGAGTCATTAGAGACATGAGGCGAGAGATGAGTGACATGCAGGCCGAGTTGTTATCACTGCGAGAGCAGCAGAGGAAAGCTAGACAGCCTGGACCAGATGCTAGGAGTCCAGATCACCAGGATGCTTCTGGGGATGCTGACAGTCACATCTAGTGATGCATGCTATTTTATCTTGCTAGGTCATTGTACAGGCATGTTAAGTATTAGGGGTTTTCCTCGCTAGCATAGCCTTAGATCTTTTGTATTGTATTATGTGTAATCCGACAACCATTTCATGTAAATTTTCAAAGTTATGAATGAAATGGATGTGTTGTGTTGTACTATATACTTCTCTTGTGTTGATACCTCATCTATACATTATTATATTCTGTCATATAACCTCATGTTTTGTCTTTTGTGATCTAGACAAATCATGACACCTACGACCAGAAAAGGACCGAATACCCCTGTTAACAACACCAACCCAAACAACATGACTCCAGAATCCATCCAAGCAATGATTGACTAAGCTCTTTTGCGAAACTCCACCAATAGAGATGGAAGCCACGGTTCGCACGAGGATAACCGAAGGAACGTGCAAACTGCGCGCCCTTGTTTTTACGCTGACTTCATGTGTAACACCCCCAAAAATTTACAACAACGCAACGGAATACCACATGGGGTGTTACTTCGTAATACACAGCAATAGATACAAGAGAACGACCTCTAGGTGTCGTTTGAAAAA